>JAPTJF010000591.1:0-32411 GCA_029339195.1 Micractinium sp. NFX-FRZ
ATGAGCCCGAGCAGCGGGAGCAGCAAAGCAACAGCCAGAGCCACAGCCATGCAAGACGCAGCATTGCCGCAGACGTGCCGGGCACTGGCGGCGGGGGCTGCTCCGCCCCTGCGCAGGCGGCAGGGGGCAGGCAGCAGCGGGTGGGCGGAGTGGGGGTGGGGAGGGAGGAAGACGGTGCGCCCACGGCCGGTGGGCGAGCACAGCACACACAGCACATCCTCTTTGTCCATCGTTCCGCCCCAGGCTGCCCGCCCCGCGCCGTACCTTCCTCCTCCTCGCCTTCCTCGTCGCGCCCCCTCTTGCGCTCCCGCCGCTGCGCGGGGGTGCCCGACACGCCCGCTGCCGGTGCTGCCGCCGCCGCAGCAGACGCCTCTGGCAGCTCCCCGTGAGTCAGCAAATGGCGCAGCCTCTCCTCCACGTCCTCGTTAAACCGCTGGCGGGAAAGCTCCCATACACGATCGTCGTAGTGGCACACAAAGCCCAGCGCTCTCAGGCCATCCCTGCACCGGAGGGGCGGCAGGCGGGCGGCGCGTTGCATTGGGCGCCGGCCAGGCGCCGGCGGCAGGGTCTCAGGGGTGAAGCTCGCCCCCCAACCCGCTGCCGCTTGCATCCCCTTGGATCGGCCACGCGGCGCACTTGAGCTCGAATGTCGAGTTCTGGAAGGGAACCCGCAGCGCGACGGGCCCGTCAGCGGAGCGCTGGTAAGCCGCGAGGCCATAGAGGCCTGATACCTCGATTTTCTGCATATTAGGCGTCACAAATGCGCGTGGAACGTCCCCGGAACCGGTGCGTGACGCCGGCAAACCCTCAATAGGTGCCGCTGCTGTGCCCGCTATGGCCGGCTTGATTGCTGGCAGAAGGGAGGGCCCTGTAGCATGCCCAACTAAGCACCAATGCAGGGTATAGTCTCAGTCATTGTCACAAAAAGTCCCGGCACCTACAAAGCTCTGTAGAGGGAGGATGGGCTGGCGGGCCTTCAGCAGGGGTCTTCAGCAGTGCCTGGTCTTGCGCCCCTTCGGTTGTGAAGGGCCCCTACACTGCACACAGTCACCTTTCTTCATTGTACTGCACAGGTGGATGTACAACTCAGGGAAGTGCTCAGCGCACATTGTTTACAGCCGTGTTACAACAGGCTGGGTCTTTGCACCAACAACGCTGGGCCAGCATGGCTGCAGCGTGGGCAATTGCCCACTGGACGCAAACTGGAAGAGCTGGGCAGCAGGGCGGCAGAAAGAGGAGAACGGCAGCAGAAAGTGACCCAGGGCAGCACTTCATACAAGCAAGATTAGCTCCCAGGTAGGAAGCGTGCGCCTGTAGAAGCATGAAGCTTCGATCCCAAGCTGTGCCCACTAGCCGGCGGACGGGATGGAACCATCATGAGTCAATCGGCGCCACTGCGAGCCGCGCCGCCCTGTGTCCATTGCAAAACGTGTTTGTATGCACGAGAAGAAATCATTAGCTTTCTTTGCATGACACCCTGAACTTACACTTCTCCTGGATGGCTCAGTGGACTAGGGCTTCCCTGGGGAGAGGGATCAGAGAATGCCATCATCAGTGGTTGCACTGGCGGCAGCGGCTGGGGCGGGCGGTCAAGGCAGCGCTGCCGCCATGTTGGCCGTTGCCCAGTGCTTCATTGCGGGTGCTTCTCAATAGCCGTCATAAAGCACACCGATGGCTCCGGCGAGGCCTGGCGAGGAACGTGTCGAGGAACACCGTCCACTTGCCCCGTCCGAGTGGGGTCGTCTATTAGTCCTAGGACTAGGTTGTACAGTATGGGGTTTGCCCCGTCCAAGCACCATGACAGAAGTTACCCTCACTGCCGGCTTCATGAGCTCGCACTACACATCACACTAGTCTTGACAGCCCCCACATCTCTGCTGCCCTCTGCACACTGGCTCCTTGGCGTGCAAGGATGCTTGCCAGCCGTCGCCCCGCACCCCGCCTCCAGGCCACCAGCCTTTTGCTGGCCCTGAGCCTCCTGCTCCAACTGTCCACGGGCGCCGCCTTCTGCGTGTTCAATGAGGGCACCGGGTGAGGGGGGTAGAGATGGCACGCTGCCAGCGGGCGCCACTTGCTGCTGATCCGGGGGCCGCTTGTGCTGCCCCCCTGCGGCACCGCCGCCCCGGCGCTGCCTTGCCGACGGGGCATCCAGCCGTGGAAGCCTTCCCTGCCAATTTGCAAGTTACCTGGCTCAGCCGGCTCCTGTGGTGGCTATAGTGTCCTCCTTACAGGCTCTGCACAGAGCCTGTGCCCGCTCAACCTCCTCCCTCTCTTCCCCCCCGCCCATCTCCTCATCCTATAAATCTGTGCGTGCAGCCCCCTGACTGCCTACCAGCTGCCAGTGACCTCGAAGTCCTACAAGGCAGTCATCCAACCCGGAGACAACGGCTGCTGCAACTGGAGCGACTGCGGGCCACTCTCGGTGAGCTCCTGCACACAGGCGTGTGAGGCACCCAGCCCTGCCCGGTCGAAAGCGCTCCCTGCCACTGTTTGAGGCCAGTTTGTATGCAAGCATGAGGACGCACGAGGTGGATGCACCCCCTCCCACCGCTCCTGACGCCGGCTGGGCCTTGTTGTTGCGCTGCAGCCCTACGGCGGTGGGAGGTGCGATCCGGCAGTCTTCTGCATGAAGTGGGGCTCAGGTGGGCATGAGGGGGCACGGCCTGATCCCTCTGGCACCTCAGCGTACGTCACTGCCTGCGCGGTGCCTGTGCAGCCTGATGCAGCGCAACCTGCCAAGGTGCAGGTTCAGCATGCCGCTGGGCCCCAGCCCCGGATGAGATGTTTGCATGCAAACCAGTGGGGCAGTCTGGGCAGCAGCGTCATGCTGGGCGTGGCGCCCTCAGCGGTGCACAACACCATACTTTGCCTCCCTCTCTGACAGTGCCCCCCCCCCCCCCCCCATACCTTTAGTCAAAACACCCATACTTTAGTCAATCACAACACCATACTTTAGTCAAACAAAAAACGCCCCATTAGTCCACATCCACACCCTGTGAGCCTGCTGCTGTGCCCACTCCCGGCTGACGGCCCCTACCAATTCGCCCCCCCCAACCCACCCCACCCCACCCCTTTGTGCAGACAACACGGACGCTGTGACTGCCACTCAGGTACTGCAGGACATCAACGGTGTGCTGTTCAGGGTGCTGGCCGGCGCTACGGGCGCGCTTGCCGGCCTGGTGGCAGGTGCGCATCGATAAGTTCCCTTTACTGCTCTTTTGGAGGGCAGGAGGTGGGGTGGGGCGGGGTGGGTGGGGTGAGGGGAGGGGGGGAGGGTGAGGGCGAGGGGGAGATCGTTTCCTGCTATGTAGCTTGCAAACTCCAGAACAGCTCTGCTCAACTCGTGAATCCGTGTTGAACAAATGCAGGCCCTGCGGCAGGCGTGGCCGTAGGCACAACTGTGGGCCTGGGGCTGGCAGAAGCAGACAAGGAGCTCCAGAAGGTGAACCAGATGGTGTGCCAGTGTACAACATGGGTGGTTGCTAGGCAGTTGTCTCTGCTCCCTCCACTGAGTCTGATTGCGGGTTACACGTCGTTCCAGCACAAACTACATCTCTGCTCCCTCGAGCAGCCATACAGAGCTGCAGCAGTCAAAGGAGGCACAGAAGGTGTACGGCAGCGGGCAGGTGCCCCTGGCTTGCCCCCAGTTCACTCTGCTCTGCCCCCTTCCTTTAACACCGATCCCTGCACCAGGTTATTGACGAAATGGGGTGTGTGGCCATTGTGAAGACGTACAACGGCGGCATTGCATGTGAGTTGTGGGCGGCCGCTGCTCAAGAGCACGCCCGCCAATGCTGGCAGCTGGCAGCCCGAGCAGCTGGCAGCAATGGGGGGAGGCGCGGTTCGGAGATGGGCGGGCAGGGCAGCGCTGCGGGAGGAGCATGGGCAGAGCATTGGTACCGGTAGGCAATACCTGGGCGCCCGCTGAAAGCATGTCTGGCGAATGATGCACAGCAGGCCTAGCATGCACAGCATGCTGCTCCAGCCTGCCACCTTCATGTCGAGCAGTTTCCCCGCATCCCCTTCCCCCCACCTCTCGTCCATTCTGCCCAACCGACCCGCAGACGGCAATGCCGACGGCACCTTTGGAGGCGCCTGGGGCGGCGGCTTCACTGATCCCCCTGCCGGCACCGAAGACTGCCCCATCGCCGGTCAGAACCCCACAGCCAGCCTGCAGGCCCAGTCCCGGGAGACTCAGACCCAAGAGACCCAGGCCGCCCCCCAGCTGCCCGTTGCTGAGAGGGGAGGCGCCTGCGGCCAGGGCGTGGCCATGTGCGGCAACAACCAGTGCTGCTCCGAGGTGCGCAGTGCAGAGCTTGTTGGCATGGGCGGAGACTGCTGGTACTGCTGCTGCTGGTAATGCTGCTGGTACTGCTGCTGAGGTGAGGGAGTGTGTGATGGGTCGGTGGGGGCAGGCAGGCAGCTGATCCATCAACTCTCCCACCATGCTGCCCTGTGCTGCAGTGGGGCTTCTGCGGGGAGACGGAGGGGCACTGCGGCGGCGGCTGCCAGGCTGGCCTGGGCAGGTGCAGCTGAGCATGCCAGCGGCTGCCTCACATCGGCGGAGGCCTAGCCAGACAGGCTGCCTTACTTTGCCTTGGCAGGTGCACTGGCTTTCTTTGACGTTACGCCTCTCATCAGAGGGGTGTGCACTGAACTGCCCCCACGCCAGGTAACCTGCCACGTTGCCTAATGCTGCTTAACCCCCGCGTGCATGGTCCACCTCGCCGACGTGTGATGTGCCACATCATGACATGCACGCACAGTCACTGCTGGTATTCACGACTCCTGGCAGGCGCCCTCTGCATGCGCTGCCCCATCCCTTCTCATCTTGCCCCATTGTGCTGACTTCTTTCTTCCCATCACCAATGCATCCTGTGCTTTGCTGGTTACAAACGGGACTCGATTCATGATGGTTACAACGCCTGTAATAGTCATGCGTGCAGTACGTCTAGCATGCCCAGCATGCTGCTCTCTGAATCTGTCAGCTCTGCTGCATCTGCATCGCAGCACAGCATCATCTTCAGTTTGCACCCAAACCTCCCCTCACCGATGCCCCCACCCACCGTGGCGGCGGGGGGTAAAGCCAGCAGGGTGGCTGGCTGGCCCATGCACGCCCGCTGCCCGCCCTTGATCCTGCCCTACCCACCCACTATCCGCTCTGCACGCGGCCCGGCGACGTCACATCGGCAGCCACCGGGCTGCTGCAATGTTGCCCAGGCCTCACCACTCCCTGCATTCAGCCTGGTACTCAACTCGGAGCACGTTGCGTGTGCAGTAAATTCGCCAGGGAGGGGACGCTCCACATACGCTGGCATGCGAGCGGCATGAGGACGGGAAGCACTAGCTTCACTAGGTTGGGCAAGCACTCTCGGACCGCCGCCCAGTCGTGCCGCTGTCACCAGCGGCGCCTCATTGGGGGGCACCGGTTAGCGCCAGTGCCTCCCGCTCTATGAACTGACCACACCGCCAACTTGAGTGGACCTGCTCAATGAGGGTAAGAATGGGCAGGGCGCCGCTGGTGCGGGGGCCGATGCAGAAGCGCTGCCGTGGGTCTGTTTGTCTGGTCCAATAGGTAGTTTCTAACATGCCCGGCCAGGGTGCCCCGTCAAGACCGCCCTGAAGGTACCCTCAGTAGTACCCTCTGTGCCAGCTTTTAAGAACCAACCAAATTCACACATCCACTCTTGCCTGCCTCCACCTCAGCTGCCTCTCCTGCCCTCAAAACCCCTGGCTCCCCAACCTGCAACTGGCAAGGATGCTTGCCGGCCGCCGCCCCCCACCCCGCCTCCAGGCCACCAGCCTCCTGCTGGCCACGAGCCTGCTGCTCCAGCTCTCCACGGGGAGCGCCTTCTGCGTGTTCAATCAGGGCAACCGGTGAGAGGGGCAGGGCACAGGCAGGCTGCATTGCAGCAGGCCTGCGCCACCGCTCAGGATACAACTGTTGCGCTGCCTTGTCAGCAGGGCACCCAGCCATGCATACCCTCCCAATACCCGCTTTCAAGGCCCTGCTGCCGTGCTGGCTGTGCCTCCTGAGTCTGGCATTGACCACTGTGCCCGCTCGCCTTCTTCCTCGACCCACCCACATCCTACCACTGCACCACAGCGCCCTGACCGCCTACCAGATGCCCGTGACCACACAGTCCAAAAAGCCGTTGTAGCGCCTGGAGCCGACAGCTGCTGCAACTTTCGGGACTGCGGGCCCATCTCGGTGAGCTGCAGTGACTTTTAGTGCAGTAACAACACACAATTAAGAGTACTGCCGGGTGCGGCGCAGACAGCTTGCAGGCCGTGCTGTGTGTGTGGGCGGGGGGGCACAGCAGCAGGGCTGGCAGCTTCCTCCCTCCAGGCAGCTGCAGCAGATGCCACGCACGCCCCCATGCCCCCCGCCAGAATGTAGCGTTCAACTTTTCACCACTGCTCTTGCTTGCCCGTGCCACCGGCGGGGTGCTCCCTGGGTGCGCTGCAGCCGCACGGGGCCGGGCGCTGCGACCCGGCCATCTTCTGCATGAAGTGGGGAGCAGGTGGGCAGCATGGGGTGGGGAGGAGTGGGGAGGGCGAGGCGTGTGTGTATGTGGTGGGGCCTGTAGCGCTGCTCCACCTTGCGTCTGCCTGCGGCGAGTGCGCCTGCCGGGGCGCCTGCTGGGGCGAGTTGCCAAGGTGCAGTCGGCATTGGCCTCACCCAGTAAGAGGGCCCCTGGGTGTGATGGCACGTCCAAAGCAATCCAGGCAGCGCCCGGCCGGCTGTTGGGGTGCGTCCTCTCCGCGCTCGAGCGCACTGTACCCTCCAGTCCCTCCCCTTCCGCTCCCTCCCCTCCCCTCCCCCCGCACTCGACTTTGAAGACAACACGGATGAGGTGACTTCTCAGCAGCTGCTCCTGGACACCTTGGGTGTGGTGTTCAGGGTGGCGGCCGGTGCCACGGGCACCCTCGCCGGCCTGCTGGCAGGTGCGTGTCCGCAGGCTGGCCGCATTGCTGCGTGGGCCCAGTATGCGTGGAGGATGAATGGTGAAGAGGTACATTTGAGCATTGCTTGTACCGCTTGAGCATGACGAGTAGCCTGTGCATGCCGCTGCATGGCTCCTCACCTGCAGGCCCTGCGGTGGGCATTGCCGTGGGAGTGGCCGCGGGCCTGGGGCTGTCAGAGGCCGACAAGGCGCTGCAGAAGGTGAGCAGGCACTCCTTCTTTGCGTCCCCCCTGTGCCTGCGCCTGTGCGCATGGCATGGCAGGCTGCAGCTGGCTTGCGCGCCCGCTTCTGTGTGTTCCAACTGAACCGACGCCCCGGATGCGGGTGCCTGCAAACCACGCTGTGACTGTGTCATCAGTAACGGTAGTCATCCCCACTTTGCACCCCGTTTCTCCCTCCTCCTCTGCCCCAGGTGTATGACGAGCTGAAGTGCGTCGCAATTGTGAAGACCTACAACGGTGGCATCGCGTGTGAGAAGCGTCGGGTGGGCTGGGCAGTGGGCGGCCCACCCCCGGTGACCACGCAGCTCACGCTTGGAAGCCGGCAGTTGGGAGGCAGCTGGCATCTGGGGGCGCTGCGGGAGGGTCAGGGATGCACGCATGGGGCGGGCTTGGGAGTGAACACTGTTGGCAACACTTGGCAAGCAGGGACCGTCCTGTGACAGCAGCCGGGGTCGTCCTCAGGGGTTGCTTCGGGCCTTGGATGGTGACTCCGGTGTCTGCGACACACGTGCCACACAGCACGCTCCACATCTCTCTGCTCAATGGCCAGCAGCGTGCGCTGCGCCAGATCTGATGGCAGCAGCCCTCACCCGCTCTGCAGCTGGGTGAGGGCTGCTGGTGGGGCAGCACCCAGCTGCGCACCCACACCACCTACAGCAATCTGCCACGCCACTTCCCCCTGCCGTCCACCCCACCATGTATCTCAAAACGCCAGCAGTGCCGATGCCTCCCCGGGCCCTGAGACATTTCCCGACTGATAATGAGCTCCCCTGGCCCGCAGTTGGATCCGCTGATGATTCCTTTGGCGGCGCCTGGGGCGGCGGCTTCACCGACCCTCCCGCCGGCACCGAAGACTGCCCCATCGCCGGCCAGAACCCCACAGCCAGCCTGCAGGGCTAGGCGCAGGAGACGCAGCGCCGGCAGGGCCCCTGCGCACTGCCCACCCCCCTGACCACAGCAGCGGCCGCGGCCAGCCTGGGTGCTGTGCCATATGCACCTGGTCCAGCAGCAGGCACTGCACTGGCTTGTTGCACACAGGTGCGAGTATCGGCTCGGACCAGTCGTTGTGGATGGAACTAGCCAGTGTCGTGCCCTGCCCGGTGTGATTTGGGCCAGTTCGGGTGCACAAGCCCTCGCGGCGCCTCGCATCTCCTCACATTGCCGGGGCAGCCGCCGCCCTTGCCAGCCGACTCCCTTTGAGGCAGCGGCATTAGAGTCTTGTGCAGATGGCCGCCTTTCACCTCACCCGCCGCATTAACCCTTTCATCCTTGTCGAATAAAAAGCAGAATACCACTCACAATCTAGTGATCGGTTCCTCTACTTGCATCGAGTTGCCGCCAACTCTGCACCCTTTGCTGTACCCTATGTTTGCCCTCTGTACACTACGCTTGCAATGAGCCAATCATTTTGTGGGCTTACTTACTTCTTTATACTGTACAGGCCTAAATAATATGTGCATATAGTTAGCTGCACCCAAGATCAGAGACAGTTCTTGGTGGAGCTGCGTTGGGCTGGATACCGCCAGAGCGCCCGCCAGCGGGACGGTGGCAGGTGTGGCTCTGCCTGCAGCAAACGCTCCGGTCTTCCGGTCGCGTGACTATGGATTCTTCTGACACCTTCCTGCAGCAGAAGCACCCACTGGCAGGCGTGTAGGGATGGGTTTTACTCAGACACCCGCGCGTGCCTGCAGCCGGTGCCAGCTCTTCACCCTCCAGCTGCTACGCTACTAGCTATAGTATACAATCCTTTTACTGCGCGCTCAAGGCCGCATGTCGCACACTGACAGGCACGGCGCCCAGAACCCTTGCCGCTCTACCTGCGCAAGCTTGCACTAGCATCCGGGTGAACTTGAAAGCTGCACAGGGACACGACTGGCGTGCTGAATAAGCCCTGCTGCTGCCGCCCCGCCCTGCAGTCCACCCTCGCCACCGCCTCCGCCTCCGTCGCCGCCGGCCGCCTGGCAACTGCTGTGGGCCGATGAGTTTGACCGAGCAGACCCACTGGGCCCTGGCAGCTGCTGGGAGGCGCAGCTGGGGGACGGCTCGCAGTACGGCATCTGGGGCTGGGGCAACAATGAGAGGTGCGTGTTTCGTGGCGCTGCGGCTGCCGCCTGCTCCGGCTGCCGCCGCATTTGTGCGCGTGCAGGCCTGATGCCAGATGCGCAGGCCGCCCCTCCCTCCCCTCTGTGCATCGCAGGCAGTGGTACACGCAGCGCTCGGAGAACCTGCGCATAGAGAACGGGCAGCTGGTGATCCAGGCGCTGCATGAAGACCCGCCCACGCTGCCCGGTGGTCAGGTGGGCACGCAGCAGGCAGCATCCAGCCTCGGCGGCCTGCCTGCTTGCTGGACAGCTGGCCGACCGTCCTGCCTGTGCAAGGCTGCAGGGCTATGCTGCGGCCCTCCAGCGATGGCGATGCGCAGCAGTGGTGGCATGACCCGTGCTGTACAGCAGTGGCAGGTTCAACCCTCGTTGCCTCCTGCTCCCTCCTTCTCTCCCTCCCATACCTGTCAGTCCCTCCCACACATGCACCGCAGGCGTTCACCAGCGCGCGCATCCGCACTGCTGGCCGCTTCTCCGTTGCGCCCTCCCCCGGCTGCCGGATTCGCATCGAGGCCCGCCTGCGGTGCACCCCCGGCGCGGGCCTCTGGCCCGCCCTCTGGCTGCTGCCCGAGCATGAGAGCACACTGTCCACGTGCAGCGGGTGCGCGCCCTGCATGCTGTGCACGCACCGCGTGGTACGCTTGTCACCAGATGCTGCCCTGCCACGCTCTGCCCACCCTCTGCTTGCGGCCTCCGGCTGCAGCCAGCCATGGCAGGCCCGCACGCATTGTATTAAGTGCTGGCGTTAACACGTGGTGCTCATGCATTCTTGGAACGCACACTGAATTGTGACCGCAGGTGTGGCGCCTATGGCGGCTGGGCTGCCAGCGGCGAGGTGGATGTGCTGGAGATGCGTAACAGCATGCAGCAGGTGGGGGAAGAAAGCACATACAAGGTGAATCTGTTCTGCTGGCAGCGCGCACATGGTGTCTCCGTGGCATCTGACTGACCATGCCGCAGGCTGGCAGGGCGGCGAGACGGGGCCCCCTGCAGTGGGCACCGAAGCGGACAGGCAACACAGCAGCCTCCTGCAGGAGCCTGGTTACTGCCGGCGTTGCAGCTGCATGGGGCCACCTCCCCCTCTTCCCACACACCGCCCCTGCAGGTCATCGGCTCGCTGCACTTTGGCGGGCGCTACCCTGACAACACGCACCTGAGCGGCCACACCTGTCTGCCTCCCGAGGAGGCGGGGCGGTTCCATACACACGCCGTGGAGTGGGACAGCAAGTCGGTGGGTGCGCTGCTGGGCTGAAGGGTGGCAGGGGGGATGCCCGTGAGCAGGTGGCCAGCGGGCCTGCAGGCCTGCATCTTACCCGTGGGGGGGAGGGCAAAGGGTGTTGAGAGCAGTTGGCTTGGGCTGCATGGTCCCACCGATTGTTTGGGCTGATGCTGTTGCAGCTGGGCGGCCCGCGCCAGGTGCATGGGAGGCGAAGGGGAGGGGCTGCCACATGTGGTCCACATCCCCGCCCACGCCTGCCATCCCTCGCTCTCCTCTCTCCCTCCCAGATGCGTTGGTTCCTCGACGACCGGCAATACTTTGTAGCCCACAGCGCCAACGGCACGCGCCAGGGCGGCTGGTGGAGCAGTGGGGAGCGCGCGGGAGTGGACTCGCCATTCGACAGGGTGGGCAGGCCGGGGCGTGGGGCTGGCCGTTGAGCGTGCGTGCATGTGCCTGTCAAGGTCTGCCTGCGAAGCACACATGCCAGCTGCTTCGCCCCCAAAGGCCTGCCCTGTGGCAATGCTGCTGCCCCCTACTCCTGCCTGATCCACCTCACTCAATCCCTGGCTCATCTCCAACTGCCGCACACCCTCACCCTGCCCCGCAATAGCACCTCCCTACTCCCCAACCCTGCCCTTCCCCTCTCCCCTTCCCCCAGCCCTTCCACCTGCTCCTCAACCTGGCCCTGGGCAGCGAAGCCACCCCCTTCACCACAGAGGAGGGCGTGGGGGTCAGCGAAGCACAGCTGCGGCAGCGGCTGTCCGACCCTGCCGGCAACCCCGCACAGTTGGTGGTGGACTATGTGCGCGTTTTCTCCTGTCCTGCCACCCCCGACCAGCTGTGTGCGGGAGGGGCGACGTCTCCCTGACGGCGCATGCATGCAACCGCCACGTCACTGTTGGTCGTGACTGCTCGGCTGGCTGGCTGGCACAGCGCAGCACAGCACCGTGCTGTGACAGCACGCAACATCCTGGGAACTGTGCTGCCGCCTGGTGCACGCTCCAAGCTAGCTGGCCAGGTTGCCCTGCTGCTGTGCACGCAGGATGGCCTCCGTTTCTGCTCAGCAACCGTGCGGTGCCGTGCGCTCGTGGTCTGCTCCAGCCCGCCCCCCGTGGGCCCTCGCTGTCAATTGCATGGCTCTGCATGCCTCAGCGCTCAGTGTAATGCTTGTCAGGATCAATTACATTGACTTGGGAGGTATCAAGGATGGCAGTGCACACCTGTAGTGCAGGCAAAGAATGTGGGTACGCGTAGGGTTAGCTGGCAGGATCTAAAAGATGTCCCCCGTCCAAAACATGGTGGAGAATGGGGGCGCCACTAGGGCAGGCGGCACAAGTACACACACAGCATCAGTGGAAAGAGCGACAGCTGGATAAACGTGTCAGAGTGGCAGGCTGATACAATGGCACACACAGTTAGCGCGACCACGCAACGTGTGTGGGGCGGGGCGGGGTGCACGCCGCTACGTGAACAGTACCGCGGCCACGGGGAGAGCAGCGGGCACCGCCGGCTCCGCTGGCTGCTCCGCAGCTGCCGGCCTCTCGTCGCGTGTGCTGCCCATCACGCGGGATGCCCCCTCTGCTGCGCCCGACGCAGCGGATATCGCGGTGTCGGCGCCCGCGCTGCCCGCGCTGCTGCTGGACGGTGCCAGCATGGAGGCAATACCTGCCAGTACGTCCAGCAGGAAAGCGTACTGCGCCTCCAGCGGTACCGCCGCCAGGGGCGGCACGTGCACAAACAGCGCGTGCAGCGGCGCGCGCTTGCGCTGCCGCTCCTTCTGGCTGTGCAGCAGGCTGAGGTAGTAGGTGAGGTTGCACACAAAGCGGCCAGCGTCGAGCGAGACGCGCACGTCGTGCCGCCGCCGCTCCGCCAGCTGGTCTGCAGCCAGAAGGTGGGCAAGGGGAGAGCAGGCAGGCGAGAGGCTTGACGAAAAGGGCGACGATCAGAGGCTGGGGGGACTGCACTGCGTGCAGTCGGGAGGACAGCTGTGGGCCCGGCAAGAGACAGGCTCGTGGGGCCAGGCCACAAGGCGGGCTCCGGTGCTGCCGCCACGCCTGCCGCCGCCTGCCGCCAGCACAGTTGGCAGGAGGCGCGCTGGCAGCACCTGCACCCTTTACCAATCCCGGCCCCCCCCCATCTTCGCTACATCTTCGCTGTATCCTCGGATTTTTTTGCCACCCCACCCTCTCGGCTACCCACCTACATCCCCACATCCAGCCTACCTGCCAACAATCTGGCTCGCCAGGGAGGAGCAGCTTGGGAGGTTGCCTATCCACGAGCTGCCCAGCCACCCCACCCCACTCACCACTCACCAAGCCCCTCGTCAGGCTCCTACCCCCACACCCTATCCCGTACATAGGCCCGTCTCATGCCGCCCTGACCCATCCCAGCCCCAGCTACCTGCTAGCGTGCCCACGTCCAGATCGGTGAGCAGGCGGGTGGCCAGGGAGCAGCCCGGGTGGTCGTCAATCAGCGCGCCCCGCGGCTGCCACCCGCGCTGGTCGGGGCAGCGGAACGTGGCGTCGTTCACAGCCTGCGCCTCCAGCTTGAACTGGGTGCTGCTCACATCCACGCCCAGGTGCACCTGCGGGCGTAAGGGTGTGTGTGTGTCCGCAGAAAATAAGTGGGTCGGGGACGAGGAAGGGGTGGCGTGCAGGTGTGCGCAACGTTCACTGCCCACATCTTTGAACTAAACTGCGGGCCGCTGACAGCAGCTCACCGGCGTGCCAGCGGCAGCAGGGGTGTGGGCGTGCTGGGCGAGGGTGGCAGAGGGCAGAGGAAGGCTGGGGCATGCGCACAGAAGCCATTCGTCAAGGCAGGCAGGCAGGCAGGCAGGCACCCCTCCCGGGCTCACCACCACGACAGGCCCATCGGCGGCGGCGGCTGCCAGCTGCTGCGAGACGTACAACTGTGCCAACCATTCGCGCGATGCCTGCGCTGCCACCTCCAGCACGGCGGTGCCGAGTATCGTGAAGTCGGGTTGCTCTGCAGGCGGAGGGCATGGCGCAGTAATGCGCAAGGTAAGGTAGGTCGCGGGGCGGCCGGGGGCACACCAGCGGCGCTGCCCCGCCGCGGCGACCGTCGGTGCGGGCTGCACACGGCCATGACGCGTTGCCAGGCCGCGGCCATACTGCTGCGTAGCGCGATCTAAGCATGTGGTCACAACTCAGGCAGCCGCTCAAGAAGGCACGACACAACGAATGGGCCGCGCGCAGTGGACGGCCCGGCAGCAGGCAGCAAACTGAAGAATGCCTGAGTTGCCATCGGAGCTTGCTGCGCCACCCGGCCGCCGCTTCTCCAGCAGTTCAACAAGCCTCTGTGTCGGATTATCATCCACGCCTTTGAACGGGCCGAACCCCGTGACGAAGAAGCGCATGGTGAGCAGATGCGAAGATCGGAAACGCCAGACAACCGGGGGTGAACCTGCCCCGCAAGAGCCCTAGTCAGCAGGCAAGGCACAGCGCCGCCAGCGCGGCGAAGCAACAAGCCTGCCTGTCTCTCTGTTTGGCCGCCTGCCTGTTCAGATATCCTGCCACCCTTGGTTCCCCACCAGCCTCGCTGCCCACCATGCCGTCCATGCGGTGGTGTGGCGTGCAGTGGAACCTCAGCACCGACGCGCTTGCTCTGGCGGGCGCAGTGCTGCTGGCTGTCAACGCTGCCTGGCTTGTGGCCTACACAGCGGTGCTGTTGGCCCTGGGCCAGCCGCAGCAGTGCGAGCACCACCCTGGAGGCACAGCAGGGGCACACCACGCCGTCGTCTGGGGCCTGCTCGCCTTCCTGGCACTGAACATTGTCATGGCAGCTGCCATGGTGGCGGTCGGCTGCCAAGGTGTGGCAAGCTGCCACGTCAGGCTGCTGCTGCCTTTCTCCCACGGCGCACATCAAATGCAGGCGGGCAGGCCAGCAGGCACCTCGCCCCAGCTTGTCCGCCCTGCACAGCAACGTCCCACCACCACCCCCGCGGCTTGAGCACGACCGCATCCACCCTGCCCACCCTGCCCCACCCCGTCCTGCAGGCACTCCTCTGGAGCCCAGCCGGCGGCGCTGGATGGGCGGTGTCATGTACCTGCAGCTGTGCAAATGGGTGGCCGGCCTAGGCCTTGTGACCTTCTGCATAGTCAAGGTGCACACCCTGCCAGCCTCCTGCTGGGCACAGGGCAGGAGGGAAGCCATCCAGGCGCTGCTGTGGACCACAATCGGCGTGTTTGCGGCACTCGTGTGAGCATTATGCCAGGGGGGCCAGGAGGTGCCGGGCTAGAGAGGAGCACCCTCCTGTGTGCAGAGTCCGCCCCCTGCATGCCGGCGCTCCGATATTTTTTTGACAGTTCCGTGCCACATCCATGTTTGGAAGGACGCGAAATGGCGCCGCACAGCCCAGCCTGTGGTGTCTCATTGCCCCCCGCCTTCCTGCCCGCCCCCACCTGCACGACCTGCAGCCTGACAGCGGCGGTCAGCTACAACGCGCTCGCCTCCCGCGACCCCGCCCAGAGATGGGAGGTCCGCCTGCGCATCTTGGGCCGCCTGCTGGGCTGCTACCGCCTGCTGACCAGCCCGCCTGCCGACGCGCAGGACAGGCGCGCACTGCAGCCGGGCGATGCCGACTGCTGCACAGCAGGCTCAGCAGGGGGGCTGGCAAGTGGCCTTTGCCAGCCGCCTGTGCCACCTGTGCCATGCGTGACATCAGCATCGTCCTTGGGCGCAGTGCCTCTGACCCCCTGCTTTGCCCGCTGAGCCGCCCCAACCCCCAGCCCCCAGCCCCTCCCCCGCCCCATGCAGGAGCCCTCCCCTCCAAGAGCTCAGCCATTTCCTGGCCCGCAGCTTCAATGCAACGGACCTGGAGAAAACAGACGTGCTGGCCGGGATGTGCCTGGCCGCTGCCATGCAGAGGCAGCAGCGCCGAGCAGCAACGCTGGCCCGCCTGCATGCGGCTGGACTGAAGCTTGGGCCAGAGTTGGAAGAGGAGGTCGCACAGCTTGCCATGGATGCGCCCTGCTGGCACGAGCGGCGGCAGCACGCACGCCCCAGCGCCGCTGCAGGGGCAGCGGATGGGGCAGCGCGGGCCGGAAAGCTGCAGCGGCAGCAGCAGCAGCAGCAGAACGGCAGCAACATTGGTGATGGCAGCACAGTCGTGGAGCCAGCCAGAGCTGAGGAGACGGCCGACAGGCTGGAGCGCGGCCAGCCTGGCAGCGCCGCTGAGCTGGCGCTTGCTGATGTCAGCATTGCAGCGGATGCCAGCGAGGAGTCGTTTTGGGCCTGGCTGCAGTCCACCTGCGAGCCGCACTGGACGTTGCTGGAGGCGCCAGCGGTGGCGGCTGAGCTGGCGCCACATCTGAGGTCTGGGGGCAGGTGGCCTGGGCCTGCCTGGTCATTGGCGGGAGCGAAACCACGGCAGGGCGGTGCCCCTGAATGAACCTGAAGTGCTCAGCCGCACAGTGATCAGGCTTTGTATGGGCGATGCCCCTGACTGTGCTGTGCCTGCTCACCTGTGCCTGCTCGCCTCCCCGCCCAACCTGGCCATGCAGCGCCCAACAGCTGGCGGCCATCTGTTGCGAGCCCCCCTGCAACCCAGTGCCTCCCAGCATACTGACAGAGGCAGCCCACTGGGTGTGGCACGCCGTGGCAGCTTATGGAAAGCAGACGCTGCTGGAGCTGTCCCCACACCCCTGCCTGGCGCGCCTGCGCCTGCTGAGGGACGTCGTGCCCCGCAGCCGCACCGCCAGCCGCGCCCTGCCTAACGTGCAGGTGCCGCCCCCTGGCGCTGGCTGCCCTGCCGCTGCCAGCACTGGCTGCCGCGCACTGTGGCCGGCACTAAGCTGCATGCTGATGACAGCGGTGCCGGAAGCTGAAGCGCTGCCCTGCTGTGGGCCGCACTGCACCGTGGCCCTCCGCCTGCAGCGCCTCACGCATGCATGCTCACCCGCCCTGCAGGAGAAGCTGCGGGAGCGCCACGAGTATGCTGTGCACTACGCCAGCGGCAAGCTGGTGAGCTGGCAACATGCATGGTACTGGGAGCACATGGTGCATTTGAGGCGCCCAGGGTGCAGCCCCCAAGCCCGCTGCCTCCCCGCGTCTGCATCATGCATATGCGCTGTTCTGGGGAACAGCTTACTGTAGCACCCAACTCGTGGACTGTTGCCACGTGGTTGCGACCTTGTTTGAGCTGGCAGCGTGCCTCTGCTCAGCACGGCGCCCCGCAGGCACTCTCAGAGCCCTGGCCCACTTCCAATGCTGCGTGCAGCTGGTGGGGTATCGTGACGAGGACATCATCCACCTCTCCTTTGCCGACTCCTTCCTGGGGGCTGTGCCTTACGCCCTGGTGCTGGACAGGCAGCGCAGCGCCGTGGTGCTCACAATCAGGTGGGGCTCACAGGCAGGTGGGGCTCTCACAATCAGGTGCGGCTCACAATCAGGTGCGGCTCACTGGGAGGGGTCCAGCAGGCGGAATTAGGCCGTGAAGGTGCGCACCCCCGGGTCGCAGCCAGTGGGTGGGTGCCTGCTGCTGCGCTCCCCCATGGCACTGTACAGCTCGCTACTTCATGCAACAGGGTGTGCCTCCCACTTCACTCCTGCACCTGCCAGGCGCACCGTCTCCACGGCCAGCGCCTGCCGCTGTGCTCTCTTATGTTGCTTCACCACTACTTTTGCAACAATGCCTTCCTCCCCCATGCAGGCGGTGTCCCCCTGCCAGGGACACCGCCTGCATGGCCAGCCTGAGCAGCACTGCCCAGCCCTTGCCAGCGCCTACCGTTCTGCTTGCTTCTGCTGCTTGACCGCTACATTTGCAACCCCCGCCCCCTGCACTGCCAGGGGCACCGCCTCCATGGCCAGCCTGCTGTCCGACCTCAGCCAGCGGCCAGAGGACATGGCCGACTGGCTGCCCCGCGCCTTCCGCCAGGCACGCCGTCTGCTGCTGCCTTGATGCTGATGCCTTTGGTGTACTGCATGATTGCCAAGCACTGTGCTGTGCTGTGTCCCACCCACATCGTGAGCAACGAGTCCTGCCGCGGTGGGCACTCTCGCGCCCCAGCCCAGCTGCGGCCCCCCGCTTCCCAGCTGCCGCCGCCTCCTCCTCTCCCCTCCCCACCTGGTGCCAGCAGGCCCACCCAGACCTGCGCAGCGTGCAGGGGCACTCTGGCATCCTCAGTGCATCCAAGGCGGTGCTGGCTGACCTGAACCGCCACCAGATCATCCACATCCTGCTCACCGGGCAGTGCCGGCCCGAGGGCGGCAGCGCCCAGCAGGCGGAGGCGGAGGAGGGCGGGCTGGAGCGGCAGAAGGGCGAGGCACGGCACACACCAGAGGTGCGGAGGTGGCTCACAAGGCGGGGGCGAGCGCCGATGTGCAGCGGAGGGTTGGCATTTCGTAGGCCCTGCATCCCGGCCTGCGCACAGCGCACCCCAGCCACTCACGGCGCCTGTGGCTGATGCATTCCCCACACACTGCACCATAGCAGCTCACGCGTTCTTTTGTACCGCTTCTCTTGCCCCTCCCCTGCCTCCTTCTTCCGCCCGCCAGGAGTACCGTGAGATGCTGCAGCGCCGGCGGCTGGACTGCCGCGGGTGGCGCCTGGTGCTGACGGGGCACTCGCTGGGCGCCGGCATCGCCGCGCTGCTGGCCCCACACTTTGCTGCCTGGTGGCCGGGTGAGGGCACGCCTGGTGTGCTGTGCATGCACGGCCTGCAGGCAGGCGGCACTCTTGGGCGTGGCTGCAGCACGCCCTGCCGGCCAGTGTAACAGAAGCACTCGCCACCGGCGGTGTGGCCCTGCAGCACCTTGCCCACGAGGGGTGTTACACCCCCATGCTGCTGTGGCCCTGCATCCATGGTAGGCATGCCCAATGCCAACCAGCCCGCAAGCGCTGCCCCCCTCCCCTGTGGCAGACGTGCACGCCTGGGCCTATTGCCCGCCCGGGGGCATGGTGACCCCCAACCTGGCGGCAGCCCTGGAGGCAGAGCGCCTGGTCACATGTGTGGTGGTGGGCAAGGACTCGGTGAGCCGCACCTCCACCGTCAACTTTGAGAGGCTTCAGGACCAGGCACGTGGTGTGTGGGGCGGCGGGTGTGGCTGGGCTGCGGCATGGTGTGTGCGCTGGGTGAGGTGCAGCAGTGCGGCAGCCGGTAGTGACGGGTCATGAGCAGCAGCAGGGTCGGGGGGTAAAGGACGTGGGGCTTGGGCTGTGCTGGGGTTAAGATGGGGCAGGGGAGCAGGTGTGCGTTGGTGGCTGCCGCCGCTTTGTTGAGGCCGAGCATGCAAGTTTTCCATCTCGCATGCACAGACAGTCAGACCGCCATGCTCCACACGGCGGCCCATTCACCCCTTGATTGAATGTCCATGCCAGGACCAGGTCCAGCACCACCCCCACCGTGTCCCTCCCAACTCGCCTGCGCAGGTGGTTGTGGCGCTGGCGCGCTGCCGCCTCAGCAAGCTGCGGGTGCTGCTGCGAGGGCGCTCGCACGCCTTCAAGCGGCTCCCCGCCTCCACGCTGTTCCACCCGCCGGAGAGCATCCCCGAGGAGTCGCTGGGCTATGCCCGCAGGTGGCGGGGAGCTTGTGGCAGAGGAACCGCCCCTCCTCTGCCTGTTCCGTAGGGTGCCTCTGCCAGCTCAGCCCTTCTGGCCAGCGTTGCTGTTGAGGTGCCATGACTTCCCCTTGTTTTTGCATTGCGTGCACTGCCGTGCCCCTGGCATGCAACTGCACCGCACCCCTGCTGCTGCCCCTGCTGTGCCAAACAGCGCTTCACACTTCTCACCCTCGATGCCCCGCCCGCCCCGTGCCATACTGCACTGTACTGCAGCTACTTCTGTGCCAAGCAGCGGTACAAGCGGGAGCTGGTGGGCATGGAGCCACCCGGGCGCTGCTTCCTGCTGCGCCGCTTGAAGGGCGGGAAGGAGGCGGCGGCAGAGGGCGGGGACAGGGGGCGTGCACGTCAACAGCGCTTTGATGCAGGTGGGCGAACCCAGGGCCAGGCATGGGTGGCAGGCAGTGGTGGACGCCATGCTCGACTGGGGGGCACAGCCACAGGTGTGGGGCAGGCAGCAGGGACAGATGCAGGCAGCGCTGCAACCCTGATGCCGATTGTGTTCCGCGACTGCCCCCGCTGCTTCTCTTCCAGCTGCAACCGGGGGCTGCATGCACCGCTTCCCCCATCCCCACACTGCAGTGTGGGTGCAGCGCTCCCGACTGATGGAGGCTGGTATCCAGCTGAGCTGGCACCAAGTCAGGGATCACTACACCTCGCGCCTCACCGCTGCACTGGCGGCAGTGCTGCAGGCGGCTGAGCAGCAGCCAGCGGGGGAGGACTGACCCGCCAATTGCTGGGCACCAACTGCACCGCGCAGTGCAGTGACTCCTTGTTGCAATGCTGTTGGCTGCCTGCCCAATTCGATTGACCAACAGAGTTGCAGTGTGATGCAGGAGATCAGTGCAGATCGCCAGATGGCCGAAAGCAATGATGCTAGCATGCGGCAGCAGCTGACTGTAGCGCTCTGCATTACAGGGCGTGTGTGATGCGTGCAAGCATTCATGCCCCAAGCAAGAGGGCCCGGCTGCCAAGCAAGCAGGCAGGCCGGGCAAGCGGGCAGATGTGGCATGTGCTACGGCAGGCAGGGCGGACCCTGCTGCCGCCCGGCGGTGCCTGGTGCTTGCACCCTGCTGTGCGGTGGGACCCGTCAGGTGTCTAAATCATAAAACCCGTAAATGCGGATGAACTCGTCTGGGTCACGTCGGAGCACCTCCAGGCGCATCGTTGTCAACTCCCAAAACACATGGACACTGTCCATCCAAGGCTGGTTGCCTGCAGCATGGCCGGTGCCAGGGCCGGCGGAGAGTGGAGGGTTGGTGTGGGGTGGGGGAGGCCTGGGTTCCCACGGTGGGGCCAATTTGGGGTCAGCGAAAGGCAGGCCTGGGCCCGCAGCCGGGCCACCGCCAGACGTGCTGGCTGGCTGCCTCCCCAGTTGTTGTATGGTATGTCAACAACTCGGGGCCTGGACGCCCCTGGCCGCACTGTCCAGACACTTACCCATGTTCCGTGCCTTCTCAAAATTGCGCAGGCATTCGCGCTCCCTTGCCTCCAGCTTTACCAGCACTGCTGCCAGCTTGGCGTCGCGAGTCTGCAGCACATGCGACATTTTGGGCTGGGGAGGCTGCCGCACATGCGCCCCCATCTCCTTGCGCAGCTCGTCCAGGCCGTCCTCAGCTGCACTGGCCAGAGGGAGGAAGGTGCCATGGGAGTTCAAACTTCCAGTGAAACATCGGTTGATGCGCTAGTTACTGAGCGGTCAACCGAGTGGGTCCGGCTGGCGTGCGCCCTAGGCGGCATACCCGGCGGCGACCAGTCCCAGGGCGCGGTTGGCCCACTGCTACTGTCCTCCGCCGGCTCGTCCGCTTTCGGCCCACTGCTACTGTCCTCCGCCGGCTCGTCCGCTTTCGGCCCACTGCTGCTGTCCTCCGCCGGCTCGTCCGCTTTCGGCACGCGGGCCTTCCTTCCCTGGAGCAGGAGGCAGGGGGAGGAACGGCTCAGGGGGGGTTGTGCAAACAGGCGGGCGCTTGCGCTCTTATCCGCAGCAACCCCCGCGCCGAGTGCCGGCGCTAGCGCTTGCCGCCGCCCGCTCACCCAGAAGCGCCAGAACGGATTCCCTGCATCCCCTCTATTCTGCAGCGCCAGCGCCCTGCCCTGCGGCATTAAAGAAGGGTGCCGAGGCATTTCACCAAGCCATCGTTGCCGACAGGACACTGCCCAAGTACGGCCTCGAAATGGGGCCCGTGAGCCCACCGGAGATGCCAGAGATATGCTTGCTGCCCCAACGAGCGACGCTTTGCGCAGGCAAGTCACTGATTTAGCGGCGGGCGGGCGGGCCAGTCCCGGGGCTGCGTTAATATATCGGGAGGCCATTGCCGTGGGAATTGGATCTAAATGCAAGGCACAGCGGTAGCCTGGGCGTGTCTGAGGCCTCTTGCCAGGTCACGCCAGCCTGGCGGCACCCCGGCGGGGTGGCCCCAGTGAATCCCAGTGACTCCCGGAACCCTCATCATCCCCTTCTCCCCGTGTCTTATGCTGGTTGGATTGATTGAGCACCCTGGGAGTGCCGAGCTTCTCGGGCCTTGCATCCTGCCGCCCCTGTAACTTCATGGGCGGGTTAGGCAACCTGCCAGCTGCATGGCACCGACTGCGCTGCACTGCTTGTTGCCTGCCTGCCCAATCTGATTGGCGGTCAGATTCACAGCGTGATGACAAAGATCAGGCCAGGGGCAACAAATGGTGAAAAGCAATGCACGATGGATGATGCATGATGGTTCCATTCGCACAGTGTTTCATCCATGCCAGTTTGGGCCCGGGCTCGCATCAGGCGAGCCCAAACTCAATAGGCTATGCTAGTCTAATCACATGCATGAGGCAGCAGATGATTGCAGCCCTAGCGGGAGGGCTCGGCTGCAGTTGACAAGCAGGCTGGCCTCCAAGCGGGCGGATGTGGCATGCGGTACCACAGGGCACTGCGGCAGCATCCGTCGCTCGGTGGTGCCCGGTGCGCGCGCCCTGCTGGAAGGTGGGCCCCTTCAGCTGACGGGGAAACCAAACATGTAGCCATATCTGTGAATGAACTCGTCCGGGTCACGTCGGAGCAACTCCAGACGCTTGGCCGCATATGACCACAATTCCTGGGCACTGTCCATCCTGGTGTGGTCGCCTGCAGCGCGACCGGTGGCAGGTCCGGCGGATATTGTCGGGGGTGGGGTGGGGTGAGCCTTGGGCCCCACGGTGGGGCCGACATGGTGTCAAGGAAGGCAAGCCTGGGGCCCGGGGCTGTGGCTGGCCCGCCGCCAGACGTGCAAGTCGGATGCCCGCCCATTTCGATGCCAACAACACAGAGCATGGATGCCCTTGGCCGCAACAGGCACGTACCGTCCCTGCGTGCCTTCTCAAAATTGCGCAGGCATTCGCGCTCCCTCCCCTCCAGCTCCGCCAGCGCGGCTGCTAGCTTGGACTCGCGAGTCTGCGGCACATGTGCCACCACCTCCTTGCGCAGCTCGTCCAGGCCGTCGTCAGCTGCACTGGTCAGAGGGAAGAAGGGGTTAGGGAGTTCAAACCCGCAGTCCAAATATATTGAGCGCTAGTCGGTCACTGGTACCCATGTTGGCACGACTGCAGCGCTGCCCGGCCCGCCACTGCGTGCGCCCTGCAGGCAGTTTGGAAGCGCGCGGCTTACCGGGGGACCAGTCCCAGGGCGCGGTTGCCCCACCGCTGTTGCCCTCCGCCGGCTCGCCCGCTCTCTTCTTGCCGGCCTTCTTCGCCTGTAACAAGTGGCAGGAGGGTGCCGGCACGTGGGTGCGTGAAATCAGAGAGGCCCTTGCGCTCTTCGCTGCACACCCCCGCGCGTGCCGGCGCCAGCGCTTGCTGCGGCCCTCTCACCCACAAGCGCCAAGACGGCTTCCCGGCATCCCCTCCAGTCTGCAGCGCCAGTGCCATGCCCTGCAGCATCAATGAGGCGCGCGAAGGCTCTTTTCACCGAGGCATCGGTATCAAGCCAGCGGAGCAAGCTTTTTGCCCAAGCGCGGCCTCTACATGGAGCCCATGAGCCCCACCGGAGATGCCAGAGATATGGTTGCTGCCCCGGCGAGCAACGCGTTGCGCCGGCAAGCCACTGCCCTGGCAGGCGGGGGAGCCAGCCCCGGGGCCGTGTTAAAGTATCGGAAAGCCATGGTCTTGAGAGCTGCGAGTTAGGTAATGCAAGGCCCAGCGGTACGACTGGGGCTGCCTGAGGGCAAATCTTCCCTTTGTTGCAGCCAGGTCACGCCAGCCTGGCGGCAGGAGCAGTTGCAACATCTGTTGGGCAATTGCGAGTGTGAACGCACCATTTATGTACACATCGTAGTCCATATTACAAGATGCTGGTCTGCGCTGCCCAGTTTGCCACCCATGACCACCGCCGCTGCTTCTCCGGCCTGGCAAGTGCGCATCAGCTCCAGCCCAACTGCACCTGCACGGCGGAGGGTGAGAACGCCGCAGAAGAAAAAGAGGCACAGGTGCACAACAACATGGCAGCAGGGTGTGCAGCTCAAGCGTGAAAAGTGGACAGGATGCGAGCGGCTGGTTGGGAGCTCTGGCGTGAGTCCAGCTGGGCAGCACATGCTGAGCTGCGCTGCGGTGGTGCCAAGCAGGGGGCGTGAAGGCAGCGCTCCTCAGTCCTGGCTGCATCTGCGCAGAGACAACAGAGGCAGAGGCAGCTGTGGCTAGTGGTGAGGACCCAGCTGTCCTCCCATGTTTAGAATTGATGCGCACGAGGGCGGCATCTCCCTCCGAGGCCAGCAGCACCTGGCGCCGCTCCTTGCCACGCTGAACCCCCATCTGCGGTTCCAGAGCAGACCTGTGAAACGCGCAGGCAGCCGTTTTTGCAGGTGTGTGCAGCAGGCTGGCGCCACAGAGCGGGTGGGGGGGGGGGGCGGGGGCACCAGCCCCCATGGGCTGTATGCTGTGGGCCACTGTATGCTGTGTGCTGGGCGTCTAGTTGGCATGACAGCTGTTCACAATCCCTGAGACAGGATTCAAGTTCATGACAAGACTATCCTGAGATATAGGAAGAGGTATGCACCAGGCATGATATCGGAAGGGCATGTGGTGTGTACAGAGGCTGCAGCCTTGAAGCACGCCGAAACAGGCAAGCTCTGGGGCGTTGTGACGTCTCTCCAGCGCTGAGAGCCCACCATGGATGGCCCGACTGGAGGACCTTGTTTGAAAACAGGGCAGGCAGGCCTGCAGGCAAGCAGGGCGGGCGTCGCCGGGCGGCTGGCGGCGGCAGCATCAGGCATCGGCTTGAGGGACATAAAGGCATGCAGGGACCCACACAGCGCCTGCGCCGCGCATGAACAGCGCTGGGTAGGGTGATTGTAAGGTGCAGCTGCGCGTAGGCTGCTTGGCAGCACATGGCCCGGGGGTGTCCAAGGTGTGAGTACGCTGGTGAACAGACCGGATCTTTTGGACAGCCTGGCACCGAACTGGCAGTGGAGGGGTTTTGCACCGGGGCTGGTGGCACTGAGGCTCGAATTCTTGGGGTGGGGCACAGAGTGGGGTGACAGCGGCAGCCGTGCAGAGCGCCCCAAGCTCTGCACCCCAAGCGAGCCTGGGTGTGGCCTGTGTGTACACCCACGTAGGCTCGATCACAGGTAAATTTGACTGCAGCTTGCTTTGAACGACCATCACAGGTAAGCATTGCAGGAGGATGCATGAGCGCGGCAGGCAGTGCAGCCCCGCCCCCCAGCGCCGCCCTGCTGTGCCGCTCATGCTCTCTTCTCGGCGATCCGACGGACTCAGACGCAATTCACGCTCTCAACTACATTCTGTTTGTTTCCAGCGAGGAAGCAGAGCTTTTGGCGCTGCGCACGCCCTTGTGCAGCCCCACGGCAGTCGCAGCCCCTCCATCGCCGCCTGCAGCAGCATGAACGCGGCTGGCGCCTGTTGGCAGCCCCTCAGTCGGCCCAACAGCGTGCACAAGCAGCAGGGAGCCAGCAGCGGGTCGGTGGCAGCAAGCTCGCGGCGGTGGCAGCGCCGGTGGCCCACAAGCCGCGCCATGGTGGCCCCCGCAGCAGCCGCAGCCCAGCAGGAGCAGAATGCCCCGCCCCGGAGCGCGAGGCAGGCCGGCCAGCCTGAGGCCGACCTGAGCTCCGCCCTGTCGCTGGCCAACATCCGGCAGACGCTCATCCGACTGGAGGACACCATTATCTTCAGTTTGATCGAGCGCGCCCAGTTCGCGCGCAACGACGCTGTCTACCAGCCCGACGCCATCCCGGTGCCGGGGTTCAGCACCGACGGCCGCCGTTACTCGCTCTTTGAATACCTGCTGCGCGAGACGGAGCAGGTGTGGGGCGTGCCGCTGGGTGCTTGCATGCGTGGAATGGCGGTTTGGTCAAACTGGCGCCACCTGCTGAGAGCTGCTACGCAAAGTGGCTGGCATAAGGGAGGCGGGGCGGGGCGGGGCGGGGCGGAGCGCATGTGGTAGGGGCATATGGGTGCTGCGCATGCGGTCAAGGCACAGTTCTGCCTTGCCGCCTGGGTGCACCATCCTGTCTCACGGCAGGCCCCAATACCTGCTTCCCCCTTTGATGGCGCCGCACTGTGCCCGCCACCGCTCGACCGGTGTGCCGCCACGGCCTGCTCCAACTCTCAGCGCCCGACCCCCCCGCCCACGTCCTCCACACCCTCCCTCATGCCCCGCCTTGCCCCCACCCGTGCCCTCACCATGCATTGATTGCGCCGCAGGTCCATGGCCGCATCCGGCGCTACACCTCTCCCGACGAGTACGCTTTCTTCCCAGAAGACCTGCCCCCACTGGTGCTGCCCCCCATCACCTATGACCAGGTGCGCCACGCTGTGCCCTGCTGTGCCGTGCCAGGCGTGCTTGGCAGTGCCGTGATTGTGCTGCACTGCTCGTCCCGGAAGACCTGCACCCCTGGCCGCCCTCCATTGCCTACGTTGCGCAGCGCCTGCAGGGTGTGCTGCACTGCGCCGTGCTGTGGGTGTGCGGTGCTGCCCTGGGCTGCGCTGGTGGTGTGCGCCTGCGCTGCTGTGCTGCCTGCCTGCTGCGCCATGCGAGGCAGCAGGAAACGCCTGTCCCGCCCTTCATCCCACGCCTCCACAGGTGCTGGCCCCCTGCGCCCTGGTCAACATCAACGCCTCCATCATGGACATGTACCTGGAGCACCTGCTGCCGGAGATCACGGGCCCGGGGGACGACCACAACTACGGCTCCTCCGCCATGTATGACGTCCACGTGCTGCAGGTGGGGCACATGGTTGGGTGGTGGCCAGGGGGAAGGCGGGGCACATGGTTGGGTGGTGGCCAGGGGGCAGGCGGGGCACATGGTTGGGTGGTGGCCAGGGGGCCGGCGGGCACATGGTTGGGTGGTGGCCAGGGGGCCGGCGGGGCAGAGCAAGCTTGGGCAGCAGCTGGGCGCTGTGCGCCGTGACAGCTGCTGCAGGTGGGGCACATGGAGGAGTGGGTGCAGGGGCAGGCGGGGGTAGCCATGGGGCGAGCGTGGGCGGGTGATGCAGGGGCGCAGGGGCGCGGTGCGCGGAGGCAGCAGCCGGGTGCTGTGCGCCGTGGGCGCTGCTGCAGGCAGGGGTTTGGCGGGTTGCAGTGGGGAGGCTTGCTGGCTGGGGGGTGGCTGCTGAGGGGAGCCGAGCGGGAGGGGGTGGCCATCATCCAGCGTGCAACCTCTACAGTGTATTCAGAGGGTGAAGCAGGGGCATCAGGGATTGGCCCCCCCCAACCTGCCTGACCGTCGGCTTCCACTCTCCAAGTGCACCCACCCACATCTCTGCCCATCCATCCTTCCTTCCTTCCCGCCCGTACACCCCGCATGCCTCTCCAAGTGCATACACCTATCTCTCTGCCCCTCATTCCCGCCCATGCACCCATATGCCCGCAGGCCCTTTCCAACCGCTTCTCCCCATCCATCCTCACCGCCCGTGCACCCATATGGCTATGCCTGCAGGCGTTCTCCAACCGCATCCACTCACCCCCCTGCCCGGTACTCTTGTGCACCCCGCAGGCCCTGTCCAAGCGCATCCACTACGGCCAGTTTGTGGCCGAGGCCAAGTTCCGCAAGCAGACGGAGGAGTACACGCGGCTGATTGAGGGGCAGGATGCGGGGGCCATCATGGAGCTGCTCACAGACCGGGCGGTGGAGCTCAAGGTGCGTGTGTGAGTGGTGGGGTTGGAGGTGGGGGTGGAGGGGGCTGAAAGGGGGCTGATGTTGGATCTGCTCACAGGCAGGGCGGTGGAGCTCAAGGTGTTGAGGGGCGGGGCGGGCTGCTGCTGGTGATGGTGTGGGAGAGGGCGTGGCGCGGGTAGTTGAGTGCAGGGAGGGTCGGAGAGTGGTTTGTAGGGGCGAGAAAATTTGCAGGGAGGGCCAGTGGAGAGGGGAGAGAGCGACTTTGCAGGGTGAGTAGGGTGCAGGGAGTGGTCAGATTGCAGGGGAGAGTAGGAGTGCAGAGTGGTGCGGTTGTGTGTGTGACCCACACCGGGGCGACCAATGTGAGCAGTCTGTGGCCGTCAGGCATTGCCCAAGGTGGCAAGGCTGCACTTGACTTGGAGGCAGGGGCGGCGTGCACCGCGGGTGCCGTGCCGCTGCTTCCAGTTCTTGCCGCCCCGTCCGCTCCTCCCGTCTCCTCACCCTAACCACCCCCTAACCACCCACCCACACCCACTAACACGCACCTGGCGCAGGTCATTGAGCGGGTGCGGCTCAAGGCGGCCACTTTTGGGCAGGACCTGAGCAGCAGCAGCAGCAGCAGCAGCAGCGGTGTCGGCCCGGCAGCGGCGGCCACAGCAGGCAGCAACGGCAGCGCCAGCGGCGGCGGCGGCAGCAGCTACAAGGTGCGGCCGGAGGTGGTGGCGCAGCTGTATGAGCAGTGGGTGATGCCGCTTACAAAGGAGGTGGAGGTGCAGTACCTGCTGCGCCGGCTGGATGGTACTGCCAAGGCGTGAGATGAAACCAATTTTAACTGACTCACCTGGTTGATTGAATGATGAACTTGACAAAGGCCCCCCTTGTCCCGCCCCGACACCCTTTGCCCCCATTCCGGCTCCCATGCCTGCCCTCTGAACATAACGCTTGCTGCGAGCTCACCTCGCCCTTGGTACTCCCCTGCTAGACCTGTTGATTGCCCCGCTTGCTCCCGCCCTTCTCTTTCTCTTCCCTTCATTGGCCTGCTCGCCCCCTCCCGACGGCGTGACTGGCCTGCTCAATTCCTCCCGCCGGCCCGCTCAACACGCTCTCCGCTCCCCAGCGCTGGTACCGTCCCTTGCTTTCATGACTGCCCGTCCTGCCGCTCACCACAGGAAATCTAACATCGACATGACGTAACAACAGGTGCACGCAGCAACAGGACTGGGTGTATTAGGCACAGGCATTCGGCCCTCTGGGGCTTGCGCACGCAGATTAGTGGACATGTACACTGGCTGTGCATGCACCCGACCCATGCTCTCTGCTGACACACTGGCAAGTATCCTGATACCGATGGATTCGTGACAACGCATTCAGCTGGAACTTTGACACGCACTTACTGTGTTGAGGGGGTTGCCCTGCATCCATTCTGGGCAGCGGGGAGCCCGGGGTTACGTGAGGTGTGCAGCTAGCCACGTGCTGCCCGCCCACGAGAGGCAGGTGCACAGGTACAGGTGTAGCAGGCCCTCCATTGGCCATGGGATGGCCTCCTCTGGATCCTCTTCTGCCGCATCTCCCACCACATCGTCAGAAGACGCCTCCGAGTGTTCAAAAGACGAGTGCCAGTGCCGCCGCCGCCCCCGCTGCCTCCGCTGCTGCTGCGCCGCCTGCTGCCCGCCACTGCTACCACCACCGCCCTGCCTTGCCGGCTCGTGCCAGTCCTGCCGATGCATGTGACGCTCGCTGCTGCCTCCGCCGCTGCTGCTGCCGCCCTCGGCCCACCACATCCACCAGTGCTGCTGCTGGTGCGCTTCGAGCACTGACCGCTGCTGCTGCGCCGCCAGCCGCTGCTGCGCCGCTGCCAGCGCCCGTCGCCGCCGCCGCTCGAACGCAGCTAGTGCAAAGAGCGGCAGCACCACCACAAAAAGCAGCACGCTGAAGCAGTTGACTGCGAGGCAGTCGGCCAAAGGGCTGGGCGCCCTGCCCAGCACTGCCCACAGCGGGGTGACAGGGGCACCGCTGCAACACGGCACGTGAGCGGGGCGGCGACAGGCGCGGGTCAGGTAGAGAGGCAACACAGTCAGGGGCAGGTGCCAGGGTGCAGGGCCGCCCTCGGCACGGGCAGCTGGTGTGCTCTGCACTGCCCGTGGCTGCAAGCAAACCGCATGGCAGGCAATGGCAGACTTGCAGCATGCACTCCTGCCCACTGCCGCTTCTCACCCCCGCCCCTCACCGCACACATGTGCACAGAGACACACGCGAAACAGTTAGTGTTCTGGAACACCGTTCCAGATAATGCTCAAGGCCCAGCACTAAGCAATACGCCTGTACATACAGCGGCAGGCACACTCACAAGAGCAGGCCCAGCCGCCTGTGCAGCTCTCCCAGCAGCGTTGGGGTGCCGGGCGTGCCCAGCGCTCGGCTGCACAGCGCCCTGCCTTTGATGATCTGCGCAGCGGACGAGTGATGGAGCAGGAGGTTGGCACGGGGGGATGGGGCGAGGGGGTGGGCTGAGTGTGTGTGCAAAACGTAACTCTCCACTCAGCTCTCCACTCACGACCCAGCGCTGCGTAACTCTCAGCTAAGCTGTCCATTCAGCTCTCCACTTATCTCTCCACTAATTTCTTCTCAACTGAAGGCTCCACTCAGCTGCTCACCCAGCTCCCCACCCAGGACCCACCGGGTACAGTGCCAGCAGCGGCTGCGCACCCAGGCTCCACGCCAGCGGCATGCGGCCGTACACCGAGTACAGTGCCAGCAGGAGGGCTGGGTTGTGGATGACCAGCAGGCCCAGCAGGCGCAGCGTGCTGCCGCCGTGGTGCTCCACGTAACACTCCTGGCTCTTCAGGGCTGCAGGCACGCGGCAGGGACGGGTAGCCGCAAGGCGTCCAAAGGTTGTGGGGGGGAGCAGACAGGTGTTGGCAGCGGCACAGGGGAGCAAGGGGCGGGACGCAAGCCCGATGGCCATTATGGTGTGCCGCTGCCGACTGGCACACATCTCGATTTACATCAGATTCTGGCCCCCCTGGGTGCCCTTGTTATGCTGCCCGCCATGCCGCCCCTTCCACTCACTCTCTGTGACATCCGAAATCGAGAAGTGCAGCGCTCCCAGCAGCGCCAGAGGCTCCCTCCACCGCACATACAGCGCGTGCCGCCGTGCCACCAAAAAGGCCAGCGTGCCCGTGGTGAGGGCAAAGCTCGCCCCTACTGCCAGCATGCCCACGTCTCTGTCGTGCCCCCAGGACACCACCGCCATGTAGAAAAGTTGCGACAGGCAGGCCCAAGCATAGCCAAAAAAGTCGAAAGGCGCGCTGGAGGCGTTGCCGGCCCTGCGCCGGCAAGGGAGGGGCGGCAGGGGGGGCATGTTGCAAGGGCACGCGGCGGTGGCGGCGGCGGCGTGGGAAACCGCTTCATGCTGCCATTAGCGACGCGTGTATATGGCAGGAGGGACGGGCGGCATCTGGCGAGGCAGCCGCTGGTGTGGCCTCCCGGGGTAGTAGAGCCCAGGCAGGCGGCGGCGGTCGGAGGCGGCACTCCAAAAGCCCCACCACTCCGACGACCCCGTCCCCCGTCCCGCACTCACCGCCTCCCCGGGTCTGCGGTGTAGCGTTCCACGAAGCCGGGCAGCTGCATGGCTGCTTGCTCCGCTCCGGTGCGCCGGCACTAAGTCGAGCGAGTCTCGCCCAGCCCCAGACACAGCCCAGGGTAGAACATGGTGGCGGTCAACGCACAAATGGATTGCCAGCAAACGTAGGACGTGCGGAATAGCTGCTTTGCGTGCTGTGCCGGCGGCTTACGGCGGTGACCCGCCCTTATCTGTCCCGTGCCAGCAGCCCTACAGCTTCCCCTCGGGCCCTGCTCCAATGTTGCGAGTGACACGTGGCTCATAATTTCACCTTGCATTGGAGGGACACACAGGTTAAAGCCCCGGCGATGTGGGCGCCCTGCGGCGCACTGCCAGTGCTCGTGGCCACCCGGTGGCGGCGCAGAGCACACGGCCTGATGTGATGCACGGGGCTATTGGCCTGCATACCCAATAGTGAGCCCCCCCGAATGTGTCTTCAATCAGCGTCCATCCATAGTGTCTACCAAGGCCTTGCATGCTTGGCAGTGCAGCTGCGTTGGCTGCCCTTGTATGGAGACCACAGCCCCTGCCCCTGCGGGCGGCAACGAGCTGCTCGGGCACCAGAGCTCAGTGGCGCGTCCAACCAGGCAGGGGGAAGCAGCCAGCGGCAACAGGCCACGACAGATCAGAGATGGAGGCGACGAGGCACTGTCAGGGGGGAGGAAAGCAGGAAGAGTGTGTGAGGGTGGGGGTACCGGTATGGGAGGGCAGCAGCCGGCCCAGACTGACTGACTGACTGAGGTTGGGTTACACGTCTTTCCAGCACAAACCTGTGCTGCTCAGTGAATCAATCAAACATGAAAGCTGCATACATGAAACACTGAGATGCGAGCGGTAAAGCATCGCAGGACAGGATCGGAGCAGCTTACCCAAGGCATGCTCAGCAGGGAGATGGGCAGGCACCGCAGCAGGGGGAACCCAAACACCGGGCGGGATCCCGCCTCCCCGCTGCCGTGAGCTAAAGCCGCAAAGTGCCTCACGAATGCATCGAGGGGCTAAGGAGAACCCGTCCAGGGGCGCCGAGAGCCCCGGCCCACCGGAAAACACGGACATGCACTAAGAACCAAAACGGCAAGCGCAAGTCACGGTAGGCGGTGCAGGTGCCAGAGCTCAGCGCCAGCATCCCACCACAGGAACGGGTGGCCAGCTGACACCACGCTGCGCCAGGCAGCCGGCACAGTGCCGACTGCACACAGGTCTTGCAGCAGGTCCCAGAAGCGAGCAACAGCGTGTCGCTGAGCTGCGGCGACAAGCTGAGCGGCGGACGGTGGAGGTGGTAGGGGGTGGCGGCTGCTGGATGGGCGCTCCTCAGCTTGGCGCGCATGCAGCGCACAGGCTATCAGCTGGCGGCGGCCAGCATCCATGGCACCCAGTGCTGCCAGGCAGACCGCATCCCACACACCGGCATGGGTGACAGCAGGGGTGCGCATCAGCCAGAGCTGCAGCCGCGTGGGGTGCCGCCCATCGTGTGGGGCACGCAGTAAGGAGGCAAGGGTCGCGGAGGATCGATGCATCAACACCACCTTGAACTGCACGCAAAGCGGCTTGACTTGGGGTTTTACACGCTCTGCGGTACTACACGTACCGGGGGTACATACAATCAATGAATGAAAGCATGC
>JAPTJF010000592.1:0-32136 GCA_029339195.1 Micractinium sp. NFX-FRZ
CCATACTTGTCAACGACCACTCGCCTCAGGCGCGCTTGCTCCTCGCTGAAGTCGTCCACCGCCGCTGGCAGCCCGCTTAGGCTCGCCAGGGTCTCGCCCTGGCGCTCCAGGGTCTCGCCCTGGCGCTCCAGGGCCTCGCCCAGGAGCTGCAGGGTCTCGCCCTGGAGCTCCAGGGCACGACCCTGGAGCTCCTGCTCCGCCTCTACCCTCTTCAATAAGGCAAGGATTTGCTGCCTGAGGCTGCAGGCGAGGTGGCAGGCGAAGCGAGAGAAGAATAACATGGCTACAGCCGAAGGCTTGGGGTTGAGGAAGCCGACAGGAAGTCAGAGGCAACAGTCAGCTACCATGGCAGGCGAGGCGGCAGGCGGCCGGACGCAGTATGGGGACGCAGTGGCGGCACACGCAAAACGGCCTCACTTAATGCGCAAGCAGCTCGTGCAATCAATCAGCACGCACCTTCGATACGCTGGCATCGCTTTCCACACCCAATGCCAGGCTGTGGGGCGCAGGCAGCGGCGCAGCACTGCGTGCAATTGGAGCAGGGACACGGCTGTTGCACCCACCTCGGTGTCTGGCTGCCAGCCAGTGCTGAGGCTGCGCCGGGCGGGGACGGCGCAGGTGCCGCCTGCTCAGCCTCCCACGTTGCACCGTGGCCCTCGCCCGCCGCCCCTGCGCCGGCGCTGCAGCAGCAGGGAGGGTCAGGCAGGGGGGCACCAGGCGCCTCGGTGTTTGCCCAAGGCGCAGCAGACCGTGGGAGCCGCCCCAAACTGCATCTCCCTTGCCATCTGGGGAAGCCACAGGGAAGCCACAATGAAGCAGTCCAAAGGAGCAGCTGCCAGCGGGCGACATGTAGGCAGAACCAACTCAGTTTGGGTAGGGCTCTGCCAGCTGCAAGAGTGCACACGCAATGCGTCAAGCAGGCTCCATGCTGGTGGAGGCGGCGAGGGGGAGCCTACCACCACCCATGGCGCAGTGAGTTGACGACCGTAAAAGCGGAACACTAAGCAAGTTGAGCGCGCGCCTGGCAGAGCAGCTGGCACCATGGCAAACAACCCAGGGCTAAACGCCAGGCTGGCCGCTGCCTTACTTGGCCCAATCATCCTCACTATTGCCATGCTCCTTCCAATCATCTGTTGCTGCCACGACGCACTGCCGCTGCTTTGGCTGCCACCACCGCTGCCGCTGCTGCCCTGGTACCCTACCACCCTCCTGGGCACGGACCCGGCGGGCAGCCGTCTGCCCACTCCGCTGGGCAATGGCCGGGACAGGCCGTTGCGCGAGTAGTTGCAGCGGAGGCAGGCCTCTCTCGGCTGACGCGCGCAGGCCTCGCCCCGCGACCAGACAGGAGGCCTGGAGGGAACACTGCATCCGTGCCGGCAAGGAAGCTTGCACGCAGACGCCGGAGCGGGCCGCCCAGAGCAGGGTGCGGCCTGGCGTGCAGAGAGTTCCCCGACAAGGTCGGCTCACGCGTGCGCTGTGACGTGCAGATGTGTGAAGGGCGCAGGGAGGCGACAGTGGCTACTGGGGAGTGTGAGGCCCCCCTGCTGAGCCCTGCTGAGCTCCACCTGAGCAGGCGCCATGGCGCCATGGCGCGCTGCTAGACGTAATTATGGAGACCCAGTTTGACCTCGCTGCTGGGGTGTGCAGGCTGGGGAGCCCACACGTGGTGAGAAGCAGGGCTGCTTCTTTCCCTTGCCACTTCTTGCATGTGATCGTGCACCCATGTCGGCACCCATGTCTCTGCTGCTGTCCCTCTGCCGCCTGACCGCCATGCCATGCGCACCCTCCCGTGGCCCCCGCCCCCTGCAGACTTCCAGCGCTGCGGCGCCGCCGGCACCGTCATCGGCCTGCTGCTGGATGTGAACCTCTTCTGGGAGGTGCGTGCGGGGGGCAGGGGGCGTTTGCAATGTTTGAGTTGTGAATTGGCGCCAGATCAGAGTGCTGGTCCATGAAGGGGTGCAGCTGCTGTGTAAGGGTGCCAGCTGCAGGTGTAAAGCTGCAGGTGTAAAGCAGCAGGTGCAGGGGCTGCCGTGTGAAAGTGCCAGCTGCAGGTGCAAGGGCAGCTGAAGGGGAGGCGGCAGGCCGTCTTCTCATCCAGGCGCTCTCGTGCGTATAATCGCCCACATCACATGCCACTCTCTGCGTGTCCCCTGCAGTACGAGAACCGGGAGAGCCTGCTGCAGCAGCAGCAACAGCAGGCGGGGGTGGAGGGGGAGCAGTAGCTGCGCCTGGCGGGAGCTGTCGGCGGTCGGGCTGAGCGGCCGCCCGCTGGCTCCTGCCGGAGTGCAGGCATTTGGTATAACCTCATGTACTTGTTTCTTGCCACGTTGCTTTTTTTTGCGCTCCGCTCTTTAGAAATCCGCTCTTTAGAAATCCCAAGGAGCCCCCGCGTCGCCTTGACTGGGATCCGCGGTGCTTGTGCCCCTTCAGCATGCATGCCATGCACCTCGGACCCACTTGCAACATTGAGCGTTCTAGAAATGAGCTCGCCGGGCAAGGTACTGAGCAGCACTGGCACAGGGTGGACAGGTCTGCCGATGGAGTTGTATGCCTCCAGCCCCTTTTGCATTCGACTCGAAAAGCATCATTCACCATATTAACAACCCGCAGGCCACGCTAGTTCCTCAAAGTCAAGGCAGACAGCGAGATGGCGGACAAGGTGAGCAAGCGGAAGCGCCTGCGCCGCCTTGAGGGCTTCTTATGGATCCAGCTGGAGGCAGGGAAGCGACAGAAGCGTGCCCCGAAACGGCAGCGCTGCGGCCCGAAAGCGTGGGCACCCCCTCATGGCTCACCGGCGACATGCCCCGAGCTCAGGGGGGCAGCGATCCGTGTCCGAGGGGCGCCTCGGATTGGGGGAGGCGGGCTGTGTTCACTGACCAAAGTTTGATGGTGGCGGTCCTGGCAGCTTGTGGCGGGCGGTGCCGCCGGCGGGATGCACCTGGCTCACACATGAGGGCGCACATCAGCGCCCCCCCATGCCTCTCGCAGGAAGCGGCCGACATTTTCCATGCAGGAGACGACGCCCTGGAGGCGCCCACCAAGGTGGGCCGCAGCGGGGCGGGCGGGTTCCGGCGGTGTCCGGCGCTCGCGGGTCGGCGGCGGCCTCCATGCGCAGGCAGGACTGCTGCCCACAAAAACAGGCCCGGGTGCTGTGCACACCACCCGTTTCACAGATGTACCTTTTATAATGCCTCCAGCTCAGGCCCTGGCCCACCCACACCGCCAGCACTGCCCCGCCCACGCCCCCCCTCGAGGTTTGCTCTTGCCTCCCCTGCCGCCGCCCCGCCTTGCTCGTCTTCCTCCGCTGGCCGTTACGCCACGCCACGAAGCGCTTCTGTGCTTTTTACAGCCTCCCTTCCACCCCATGCCCTGTTACCAATATCAGTGCAGTGTGATGAGGCGGAGGGCTGCCCAGTTGATGCGCAGCAGCCCAAACAGCTGCCGCCTGCGTGCCTGCATCCCCTCATGGCCACCCTCCTGCACCCTGCTGCGTTGGCCCCTGCAGGCTGAGCAGCAGGGCCACGAGACGCTGCAGCACCACAAGGAGAGGGTGCACATGGAGGGGGCCACAGGTGGGGGTGGCTCTAAGTATGCTGTCCTCTGTTGCTGCAATCTTGGGCGTGGGTGGCTCTAATCAACTCTAAAAGATGTTGTGCTCTGTTGCTGCAAACTTGTGTGGGTGGCATGCGTGGCGAGGAGGCGAGCACTCCGGGCAAGGTAGGCGGGGTGTTTGTTGCGGGCAGGGTGGCAGCAGTGTAGGAAGCAGGGCATGAGAGGCTGCAGGGTCAGGGCTGGGTGGGCATTCACGGCCGCCTTCCCTCGCATGCCTGGCTATTGCAGCAGGTGGAAGCTGACTGCTCCACCCGCTCATCCCTTCTCCCTGTCCCGCCTCCCTCCCCCCTCCCTCAGACACCAAGCTGTTGCAGCAGGAGGGCGCCGACCTGCCACATGACACCATGGCCGGCCACGTCAGGTGGGCAGCCGGCACCGGATGTGGGTAGTGTGTAGGGGCTTGTGCTAAGGCAGCGTGCTAGGCAGGAGAGGCATGCCTGTGCGGGCCCATCACCCCTGCTGAGTGAGGCCAGCCTGACGAGGCCGTTGCTGCGCCATTCTGCAGCCCTGTGCTCCGCGCTGCCCTGCCTCTGCTCAGCCTGCGCTCGCCTTACCAAGGGTTGTGACTACCCTGCCCTCACGCGCCCCTCTCCTGCCCCTTCCCTGCCGCAGGATTCATGGGCCTGCTGACCCAGAGGTGTGAGCGCCCACGCTCGTAAGCGGCGAGGAAGTAACGGCGGGCGGGCGGCGCGCACACGCCATGACAGCAATGAAGAAGGTGAATGCCGCACGCCGTCCGCCGCCCGCTCCCCGGGGCACCCGCAGCGCGTCCTGGGCTGGCAGCGCCCTCCAAGTGAGGGCGCCCAGCTGGTGCCACGGCCAATGCACTTGTTAATGCCAGCAGCAGCAACAACTTTTGCGCAATACAGGCAGTGTAGAAGTTGCTGCCAGTGAAGAAAGAGACAGCCAGCGCCGGAATGAGGCACCCGCCAGCAACACCAAAACAATGAAGCACCGCCCCTCCCGCTCTTGTCACGTTGTCACGCCACCCAACCACCGCCCAACCGCTGCACCTGCTGATTGTGCTCCCTCCCCGGCTGCGGCCCCATATCGTGGCTGCACCCAGCAGGCCAGCCGGAGTGGGTGCCTGCAGCTGATTTTCGCTCGCTCTGCATGCCAACTTTAAATGCCAGTTTGATGAGAGCCGATGTGTTACCCCCATTCAAGAAGCTGGCAGCCAGGTGACCGTTGGCCCGCCAGCTGGCGCTCCCAGCCTGCTGCTGCGTGCCAACCTTGCAGATGATTACAAATTGCACACAGCGCCAATTGAAGCAGCAAGACGTCTGACAATGGTAGCTAGGTGGGGTTTAGCGGCTGTGCATGGTAGTTTCAAGTAGGGGTGAGGTCATCAGCACAACGGAAGGTGCCGCGCATCCCGCCATGTCAGCGCGTGTAGGCGGCAGCCATTGGACTCATGGTCTGGCTCCCCGAATTCCCCCACATTCCGCGCTCTTTCGCAGTCACTGCCCCAACTTCCCCACTCGCTCTAAGCAGCCACCAGCGTAAAGCAAGCAACAATGGCCACTCGCGACGTGCCGGTGCACCCGGTTGAGGAGGAGCATCCCGAGAAGCCCGGGCTGCTCGGCAAGGTGAAGGAGGCGCTGTTTGGCGGCCCGGGAGGCGCTGCCGAGGGCGTGACTGAGCGCGCAGAGGCGAGCGAGAGCGTGTCCATGCGGCAGGAGAAGGTGGCCGCACCCGGCACCCCCAGCAAGGCCGGCCCTGTCTGCGCGCCCTCCGAGGTGAGCGGGTTTAGGGGTGCAGCGATGAGAGGCGAAGGGTGCAAGGGCTGTGCCGCATCTGGAAGGTGTCGGCCGGGCTGCCGCAGCTCTGCATCAACCTGTGCATACTGTGTCAGTCCTGGCAAGGGCAGGGCGGGGCCCGCCAGCCTCTTGCAGCGCTTTTCTGGCAGCGCCAGATTCGTGTTCTTGCGTTCTGCGTCAGCGCCCCCCCAGCCCAGAGCCGGCCCGCCGGCCCGCCCACCCACCAGGCGCTCGCCACGCCCGCCAGGCCTTTGTAAGCCGTCGCCCCACGCAAGGCACTCCTGGCTTCACCCCTCCCCCTCCCTCCCCTCCCTCCCCTCCCCTCCAACCCTCCCAACCCTCCCAACCCGCAGGAGACCAGGGACACCTGGCGCGCCGCCGAGGCGGAGACGGTGCGCGCTGAGCACGCTGCGCTGCGCGCTGAGCAGCTGGCGTGCGAGACCGACCGCGCGGCGACCGAGGTGGCGGCCGCCAAGGACCTCACGTGAGCGAAGTTGCAACCAATTGGGGCTTGTGGGAGGGCCCTGGGAATGCGGTGGGGGTAAGGAGGTGTGGTGTAGAAAGGTGGCCCACAGGGCGAGGACTTAAAGAGGCCAACATGCGCCTGGACACCGCCCACACCGCTGTGCACTGGTCTGCACCCAGTGGCTTGTGTTCTGAGCCTGGCGTTTTAAGCAACCTGTGTTTTGTGTTTTTGAGCCGTTTTTATCCAACCTGTGCTTCAGGGAGGATGCTGCCCGCCGGGCTGAGGAGCTCAAGGCCCAGCAGGCCCAGCTGGACCAGGCGGCGCGCGCCCGCATGCAGGCAAGTGTGTTTTGTTACTGTTTTGTTTCGGTGCGTCCCATGCAGGACAGGGTAGCGCACCTGCGGGCAAGCAGAATGGGGCTTGCGTGGGGGGCGTGGCGAGACGCGGGAGAAGGGGTGCTGCCGCTTGAGCTGCTCTGCTTTTTGCCTGCTGTGCCTGCCTGCGTTGCCTGGGTGCAGCATGCATCAGTTGACCGCGCCCCCCCCCGCCCTCACAGGCCTGCGCAGGAGGTCAAACGCCTGGCCTCGCGCAGGCATTGCCCACTTCCCTGCACCCTGCACCAGGCCCGCTCCCCTCCTCTCCCGTTCACGGGCACCCACCTGTGCCAGACCGCAACCTCTACCCTGCACCCACCTGTACCAGGCTGTTCCCCCCCATCTAGTCCAAAGGAGGCCCAGGACCTGGAGCGCCAGCTGGAGCAGGCATTGCCCACTCACCTCCGCTACGCTCGCTCTACTTCCCTACCGTTCACGAGCACCCACCTGTACTGTACCGCTCCCTCTTATCTTGTTTCCCTGCAGGAGGCGCAGGACCTGGAGCGCCAGCTGGAGCAGGCGCGCCACGTGGCACAGGTGGCGGAGCGCAAGCGGTGAGCCGCCGCGACAGCCCCGCCCGCACATGTCTGGGCATTCTGCCGCTGCTGTCGCGCATGAGAGCTTTGTAGCCTGCACTGCCCCTGCGCTTGCCCGCGCCTGCTTGGTGCGCCTCGGTTCTGCTCTGCAATTCCAAGCCCCTGCTCTCCCTCCGCCCCTCCTCCCACTCTTTACACTCCTTAACACATTTGCTCCATCCTGCCCTTTCCTCCTTTCTTCCCCGCCTGATTCTGGAGGAGTCCCGCCGCTTTCCCCTGCTCTCTGTGGTGCCCTCAATTTGTCTCTAAACGTTCCTCCCCGCCCAACCTGTGCAGGTCCGAGATTCTGGAGGAGTCCCGCCGCATTGCCGAGCCCTCAAAGGAGATGCTGGCCGAGGCAGACAGGTGGGGGGTGTCGGAATGTCTTTCCTTTTTCTTTCCCTTTGGTGGCATGGTTTCCTTGCCAGGGGGAGAGCGGTCAAAAGGAGCCCTCTCATTTTGACCGTCCTCTCAACACGAAAGCAGTTGCAGGACATGCAGTGTTTTGCACCGCCACCAACGGTGTTGGCGCACTAGGAGCGCAGGTGCTTGGGGGCAACAGGAGTGTTGTGTCCTCCCGCTGCCCTGCCAGACGCTTACCCTCTGCTTCCCATGCACCTTGCAGGCTGGAGCGTGAGGTGGCGGGTGCCCGTGAGCACGCCATGGACCTGGAGCGCGCCATCGAGGGCATCCGCTCCGGCAAGCCCATGCAGGTGGGTGTGTTGGGGATGGGGGGGGGTTGCATGGCAGGTGTGGGGGGTGAGTTGAGGAGGGGGGCGTGGTTGGTGTGTGTGTGTGGTGTGTGGCGTGGAGGGGGGTCCTTGTCACTCGGTCAGGGGCTGGCAGGGCGGGACCCAGCTGGGGGCATCCTCCCAGCCAGGTTCTTGTGGGTTTCGATCCTTTCCAGCCAAGCGGGCGGCGGCTCCGGCGCAAGCTGGGAGAGGCTTTGCTGCCCACCATTCGCCTCCCTCCCGAGCTCATGCCTACTGTCTGGCGCGCCCTGCCCTCCCCCCGTCTGCCTCCCGAGTGCAGGAGGCAATTCGCAAGGAGGAGGAGGCAAAGCGCATGCGGCAGGAGATGGGCGGGCTGCAGCAGGAGGTGAGCGGGCACTGGGCAGGGCTTGTGGTTTGAGTAGGGAGCATGTTACAATGTGTTGAAACACGTTGGCAGCAGGAGGAGGTGAGTGGTGAGGGCCCGTTGGTTGGATGGGTACCTGGCTGGCTGGCACAGTTGCAGGGGTGCGTCCGCCGCTGGGCGCTGCTTTGCCCGCTGACATGCGCTGAGCTTCCCAGGCCACGTCCCCCGCCTGGACCCCTCTCCCGCCCCGCCCAATTACGCCTCCTCTGCTGCCAACTTTCACCCATGCCCAGGCTGTGGGCGAGGAGGAGGACGCCAGGCGCAAGCAGAGCCAGGCGGAGCGCCTGCAGGAGGTGAGGGGGCACTGGCCACGCATCGGTTTGGGCTGCCGTGGATACCCCACCCAAGTGTGGCGACGCCGCGCTGGGAACCCCCCCCCCCCCCTTTTCCTGGCAGTGTCCCCTGCCCCTTATATTTTCCTTGCGCCTCCGCACCCTCCGCTGCCACACCCGCCTTCTCCCCTTACTGCACCGCCCTCTCTCTGCCAGCTGCACAGCGGGGGGGGGGGGAGGGGGGCAAGACTGTTGGGCCCCTTGGAATGCTATGCCGCCTCCCCCTGCTGGCGAGCTGCTGGCAGGGATCTTCACACCCTGCGCCCTGCCCCCTCCCCCCCTGCCCCTCCCCCTCGCTCCAACCACCCCTCAGGTGATCGACCGCGAGACGGTGGAGTGCGATGAGCTCGCCAGGAAGTACTGGGCGGTACGTACTGCCTTCAGAGGGTGGCTGGTGGTACTGGATTGATGTATGGGGGCTTGCAGCAGGGTAGGGGTGGATTGCGGCCGGGCGGTTGGAATGTTGGGGACCCCACACGGCAGTACTCGAAAGGGGCGCGTGGCTGTGTGGGGGACCGAGGCGTGTGGCAGCAGCAGGTGCCTGCCCTCTTTTGGGATCCACTGCTGCCTGCCGTTCACCATGCGTCGCTGCCTGCCACCGACCGCCCACCTGCAGAAGCGTGACCAGCTTGCCCAGATGAAGAAGGAGCAGAAGGAGCTGGCGGGCGAGGCGGCCGCCGAGGCGCGCGACGCTCAGAAGAAGCGCGTCACGGTGGGTGGGAGCGGGTGGTGTGGCGGGTGTGAGGTCAGCAAAACGTCCAGCTGGCAGGCAGGCAGGCAGGCAAACCTGCACTCCGTGTGGGTGCGTCATTTAGGTTCACAGAGACGCAGGCAGTCAGGGGGATGAGTGCAGCCCGTGACTTCTGACATTGCAATAGCCCAGGCATGGCACGTCGAATACTCTCCCTGCAGCGTTCCCTGCGCCCTCTGCCACAACCGCTTTCCAGCCCTGTGGCCCTGTTGCACCATGCGTGCCGCCTCTCCGAAACGGCGTCTGTGCGCAGGCTGACAACCCTGCTGTGCTGTGCTGTGCTGCGCTGCGCTGCGCCGTGCAGATTGAGCGCATGGCCAAGAAGGTTGATAAGGCTCACCTTGTGCTATGCTATGCTGACAACCCCTGCATCGCTGTGCTGTGCTGCGCTGTGCTGTGCAGATTGAGCGCATGGCCAAGAAGGTGGACAAGGCTGAGGAGGAGGCGCAGCGGGCGCTGGAGAGGAAGGCGGAGCAGGAGCGGCAGGCGGCGCAGCTGATGAGTGAGTGGGGTGACTTGGATGGATGTGTGTGTGCTGGGAGTGTTATGCTGTGGGTCGGTTTGGGTGGGGCAAGGATTGGCTGCAGATCAGGCGGAGCAAGTCGGGCGGGGTGACACAAATGCAGATTAATTGGGGAGGCGGAAAAAGTGAGTACAGTTGGGTGCAGGGTGGGGGGACATGCAGCAGGGAGGGGGAACATGCAGCACCGCACGGTGACAGGAGTTACTCTGCTGGACCCGGTGGGAGGGGGAAGCTGAGGTTGAGGGCTGGGCCAGAGCCAACCTTGCATGCCAGTGCGTGGACTGGGGCCATGGCTTCCACTCACCGGGGCACTTGCTGGACGGAGAGAATGCATGCGCTGCTGCCTCCAGAGCAGCCCATGGCTTGCCACCATCGCCAGAGCGCTCTTGTACTGCGCGGCGCCTTGGCAGTGCTGCCAACCATGCGGTAGTTCTGCCGGGCTCTGAACAGCACTTGAGCGCTCTGCCAGTGCGCGGGCCAGGGCTGCCGCTGCTGCTGCTGCTGCGCATGGACGATTCTGGCTGTGACACCAAAGCATGCTGTGCATGCTGGCCCGCGCTGTGCTTGCTGTGATGCTCCTAAGTTCAGGCGCATGGTGTGCGAACCGCCGGCAGACGCCTACTGAGTCGCTCTCGCTGCGGCAAGAGCTGCTCTGTAGGGGTGTGCATGCAGATCGCACACCATGCAGCAAAGGCACCGTTGCCAAGCAGCAAGCGCATCTGCGGGGCCAGCCCTTTAGAAGTACATTGCAACCCAAAGACCGCTCCTGTCAGGGTCTTTGCGGCCCTCGGTATCAGCCTCCCCGCGGTGGGCGCTGCTCCGTGGCGCATTGACAGCCAGGCTACTGCATGCAGTTCCCACGCTGTGCTCTCCACCTTGCGCACGCGAAAAAAAAGTAAAGGTGCGCACGCGAAAAAAAAGTAAGGGGCAGCGTGCCAACGCACATGCCAGCTGATGCCGGCTGCATGTAGCGCAGCTGACACAGGCAGTACACGGCGTCTGTAATGGCACTCCAATGAATCGCATCTGCTTGGGGCTCGGGGTTTGCCACCTGAGGCGGCCCCGCCACATTAGCCTCGAGCAGCTGTGCCTTCTGGAGTGCCCGTCCAAGGCGGTGCACTGGCTCTGTCAGCTGTGCTACCTGCATCCACCATCAGACAGCATGCAGGGCCAGCAGCCAAGCACTTAAACCCATTTTTTTCGGTATTTTCAAATGGGCTGCTCGGCTGGAGCTGGATGCTACAGCGCACATTTGTAAACACATCACTGAACGATTGCTCAGTTTGATTTCATGCTGCGCTTCCCTCCCGACGAGCAGGCGAGAAGGAGAGCGAGGAGCAGCGTGCCGCTCGGCTGGAGCAGGAGGCGGCGGCACGCCGTGCGGCGGCTGGCGAGCGCGAGGAGGAGGCTGCGCGCAAGGTCACCAAGGTGTGGCTGGTGGGTTGCTTTGGCCTTGAATAGAAACACACGTCATGTATGGGAGCCCAAGCGGACAGGGAGTGCTCTTCTTGCCGCCAATGCATCTGTTGGGCCGCATGCTGGGGAGGTTGGCGCGAGTGAGTGAAGGGACATGCTGGCCACACTGGTGGGTTCTGCATTTTCGCTACACATGCGCTGCATGCCCAGACACTTCCCCTGCCCCTCCCCAACTCACTCTGCCAACCATTGTTGCCCCGCCGTTGCCTGCAGGCTGAGATGGTGATGAAGCAGGGCGTGCCCGACACCTCTGGCCTAGAGCGCCAGGCTGTGGTGAGTGCATGCCCATCTGTTTTCGGACGCTCAGCGCGCGAGTATGCCTCCCTGCTGCCGCTGTGCACATAAGTGAGGGCTGAGCGCGAAGGAACCGCCTGGCTGGTCCCCCGCTCTTTGAGCACCTGCCTGTGCGCGGCCCTGCCGCCCAAGCCAAGCCAAGTGCCCCCCACAACCCGCAGATGCTCACCATCACTCTGCAACAGTGCAGCGCCCGTCGGCCCTGCACCCATGAGCCCTGCCAGCGACTTGTCTTGCCCCGGCACAAGCCATCTCTGCAGGAGACGTGCGGGGAGGTGGGCAAACCAAACGTGCCCCGTCTTAACCTTTGCTCACATCCCATTTTCATTTTGGTCGCTTCTCTCCGCAGGAGGCGCGCGAGGAGGCGGCCCGCCTGCAGGGGGAGAAGGAGCGCCTGGCCCGGGCAGCCCAGAAGGAGACACAGGTGGGCAGGTGTTGATTGCCAGCTGCTCAATCCGACATTGTAGTGGCGCTCACGGGGTGCTTGGGGCAAGGGGCCCCTGGCAAGGGCGGGCAGGCAGGCAGGGGGGAGAGCGGCTTGGGAGGGAGGGGTAGCAAGAGGTCCAGGTGGGCCTTGCACAGCGCGCCCACCACACTGGGAAATGGGCACTACAATGCACCCCACGTGGCCAGACATTGGTCTGCGATCCAGCTCCACCCCCTCTTGCAAATTCCCCCCTCTCCCCTGCCACCGCCTGCCCTCTGCTCTCCCTGCTCAGGTCTCCAAGCAGGCCCACGTCGAGACCCAGGAGAAGGTGGAGGTGTACCGCTCGGCACGCGGTGAGTGTACTGCAGGCGTACTGCTGCTGTTGTGCTGCTGCTGCTGCTGTGCTGAGCTGGCGGAGACCTTGATGTCCCGCTCGGCATGCAGTGGCATGTACAGCTCGCGTTACATCGCTGATGATGTGGTAATGCTCTCCTGTGCTGTGCTGTGCTATGCTGAGCTGCGCTGCACGATGCGCTCGGACAGACGGTTCTTGGTGCTGTGAGACTTGTGTGCTAGCCTGGCCTTGGTTCCTCCTACCAGCCCAACCCTGGCCTGCACGACGCGACACATGCGCCTCTTTCTCCCCGCGTTCTGCCTCCTCCAGAGCAAGCCGAGGCTGAGAAGGCGCGCGAGGCGGAGCACTGGGAGCGCGCCAAGGAGCTGGGCGACCAGGCGCGGGTGGAGGGGCGCCAGGAGATGGACCGCCGCCTGGAGCAGGTGAGGGGGAGCTGCCGGGAAGCTGGTGGGCAGCTGCGGAGGAACGAACGCCTGGAGAGGGGGCATGCGCAGGGAAGTGTGGCCATGACGGGAAGCACCGCCTGGGGCAGGTGGGGGCAGCTATGCATGTGGCCAAGCATGTGCGTCTCGACCCACCCGTGCATGTGGCGTGGTTCGAGCGGCACCACCCCTCCCCCTCCCACCTCTGGAGAGGAGCAAAGTGAATGGCCAGCAGTCGTTGTGTTTGTGTAAAAGGAAGTGGGGTCCCCACTTCCCTATGCACACACATCGACTGTTGCCCCTGCACTCCTCCCGCTTCCCGACTGCAACTGCTGGTGGAGGATAGCAAGATCGTCGACACGACCCCCACCACCCCATCACCGACTGCTGCCTGCCCCATCTCTCCTCTTCCCCTCTGTTGGTGCTCCTGGCCAGGTGGAGGAGAGCCAGGTGCTGGGCGAGAGCCGCACCACTGCCAGCAGCACCACCACCACCAAGGGCGCCAGCACCACCACTCAGGGCGCCAGCGCCCAGAAGAGCGCCAGCACCCAGAAGAGCGCCAGCGCTACCACCAAGACCTCCGCCTCCGCCCAGGGCGCCGCCACCGACCCCAGCCAGGCCTACGGCGTGCACAGCGGTGAGGCGGGGCACACGACAGCGTCGGTTTCGGGGCCGAGAGGTTAAGTGGGCGCGCAGTGCGGGGGAAGCCCCCCCACATTTGCGGTGCCCTTCAACACTGCGCCTTGCATTGCGAGTCCTGGAACTGTTTGCTTTGATCAAACTGTTTGCTTGATCTACCATGGATGCTTCCTTTGCTTGCTTGATCTGCTATGCATGTTTGCTTTGCTTGCAGGCAAGTCCGCTGCCGACATCTTCAAGGCGGGCGCTGACGTGGGCGAGGCGCCTGACAAGGTGTGCTGTGCTGTGCTGTGCTGTGCTGCGCTGTGCTGAGTCGGTTGTACTGAGTTGGCAGGAGTGTCGGGCTGCATGAGGGACGCACCACTCTTTTCTGATTCCCCATGTTTTGCTCACGCCCCACCTTGATCCCGGATTCACCCCTGCTCACATCCTGCTTTGCAACTCTGTTATGTACCACCCCTGCCCCACGCGTCAGTTTGAGTCCGAGGGCCACGAGACTCTGCAGCACCACAAGCAGAGGAAGGAGAAGACGGGCGCCAGCGACGCAGGTGGGTGCTCGGCCGACCCAGTAAGGTTGGGAAGGCTTTGCTGCTTTCGCGGGAGGCGTTAGTAATGTTGGGAAGGCTTTGCTGCTTGCGCGTAGGCGTTTTAGGGTGAGCACTGCAAGGGGCGCGAGCGCAAGCGTTGCTGCCACCTACATATATGCAATGTTCTGCACCACCTCACTTCCCTCTTATCTCCCCCTCTGATCTGTGTTCCTCCAACTGCACTTGTCTGATTTGCAGAGGTGCTGCGCGAGGAGGGCGCCGACCTGCCCCACCGCACGCGCGCCGGCAACGTCGAGCTGCCAGGCGCGGGGGAGAAGTGAGCGGCTGCAAGGAAGGAGGATGCAAGTTGAGTGGCTTCCTTTTCCCGGCAAGCGGAAGCTAAGCCACGGGTCTTGAGCTGGAGCTGGCACTGCTGCCACCGAGTGGCAGCAAGTCAACGCATGAAAGTTGTATGGTTGTGATTGGACTGGGGCGGCGAGGGATGCCGAGCAGTTGTTGTGCACATGCATGCCGCTACATCGGAGCTGTGCCAATTGGCTCTGGTGTGGCTCTTGCTCTTCATTGAACTAAGTTGCGAATCTGGATGTGTTGCGGTCATTGACCGAGATGTAAATGCACGGGTGTTTGAAGCACGGTACAAAGGGGGAAGCACCAGTCACGGGTGGTTGTACGGTGGGGTGTGCACGGGGAGCTCCCACAGACGGCACGGCGTGGGGTGGCAATGCACGGCTCCGGTGGGGGGGGCCGTGCCTCGATGTGCACGCCTTGGTGCTTGCGCCGGTCTGAGTGCTGCTCGGCCCTGCCTTGCCGGGAGCGACCATTCTTCCTCAGCGGCGGAGCGGCGCCACTGTGGCAGCGGCTGGCGGTGGCAGCGCAGCTCGGGTGCAGCCCCCTGGGCGTGCCCGGCGCTTTGATTACGTGTGTGCTCTCTGCTGAGCACGGGCACGCCTGTGCTGCCGCGGTTGGGCTGCCTTCGTCCACCGGCAGCGGGAAGCGCTTCGCTGGTCGGCTTTCACGCTCTGTGTTTTTCCTCCTAATTGATGTGTTTTGAGCAGCAGCGAGAACCGTACAACTCGCAAGGCCCACCGGAGCAGCCGCCACAAGCTCCGCTGGTCCTGCTCAAAGCCTAGCAGCCGGCCCAGCTTTGAAGGAGAGCTTGTGCATAATTGCATTGCGGCGCCATCATCTTGGGCGATAGGTAGGCTATAGTGCCCGCGGCTGCCTGCCGCCGCCGCCTGCCGCAACCAGCGCTGCCTGCCGCTAACGGCTGGTGCCTGCCTGCCCCCACCCTGCCCCTGCCAAGCAGCCCGGCACCGCAACCCTTTCCTGTTTTTCGAGCGCAGGCTCAGGCAGCCGGGATGGGCGGCATTAAGAACAGGGATGCCAAGCGGGCTGCCAACAAGGTGTTCAGGTGAGGGCACAACCGCAGCCTGAGGGTTGTACCTACGTCAGCCGCCAGCCGACAGACGATGCAGGGTGCCCCTTTGCCTCAATTGCCCATCCACCATTGCTGCCAGCCAGCTGCTGAATGGCTGCCCTGCCTTCTTTGCTGCCCACTCGCCCGCCGCAGCTCGGGCGGCGGCGGCGGCAGCAAGGGCCCGGCTGTGCTCGACAAGCGAGGCCAGGAGATGCCCTGCCCCCACTGCGACCGCATCTTCAAGCAGGCAGACCGGCTGAAGCAGCACGTCCAGAAGCAGCATGCCGACGTGGCGGGTGCTGACGACGACGGCGCCAGCAGCAGCAGCAGCAGCATGGCGGCGGCGGCAGCGGCAGCCCCGGCGCAGCCCAAAATTCTAGCACCCAAAGCAGTGGCAGCCGTGTCTGCCGCCGCTTCCGCAGCAGTCAAGTCGGTGGCGGGGGTGGGCAAGCCGGGCAGCAGCGGCGGCAGCGGCAGCGGCGGCGGCGCCGGAGCCGGCAGCGCCAGCTCAGCACCCGCGCCAGCTGGCGGCCCCAAGCTCATGGACATTGGCAGCCGGGCGGGCTACTACGAGGCCAAGTCGCCCAAGCTGCTGCTGCACGAGTGGTGCCTGCGGGAGAAGCAGCCGCGGCCGCGGTACCGCCCCATCAGCATGGCGGGAGGGCTGTGGAAGTGCAAGGTGAGACGTGGCGGCGGGGGGCAGCAGCGGGGGCAGTAGACTGACGATACGAGCAGAAGCAGCCTGCCCCAAGCAGCAGTCAAGGAAGCTCTGGTGCTCATGTTGCTGTCCTGGCATTGCTCTTTCTGCTTACAAATTCCAATTGTTTCCACCCCAGGGGCAGGTGGTGGTGCCTCACCCTGATTGACAAAACAAGGATGTTGCTGTGCTCTTGCATCTGCTGACTTGACTAGATCTGCTGCTGCCCTTCACATTGCACCCTCCCGCCCGCAGGTGGTGATGCCCCACCCCAAGCAGCAGGACAAGGACGTCGTGGTGTTCCTGGATGATGCACAGGCGGCACCGAGTGAGGAGGAGGCCGAGCAGCGGGCAGCCGTGGCGGCGCTGCATCGCGTGCAGGTACGGGGAGGGGAGGGGGGGGGGCCTGGTCGGGCGGGCGGGCTGCCGAGATCGCCGTGGGCACAGCAGGTTCGCTTTCATGTCTCCGTGCTTGCGCGCCCGCAGCTTGGGGCAGTCAGGAGCGGTGCCGAGTGCTGCCTAGGTTTCTCCGGCCCTTGCCTGCCTTGCGCATCCTCCTGCTGGGGGCGCCGGCTCCCTAGAACGCAGCCCCCTGCCTGCCTAGCTATGCGCACCTGCCTCTCCCGCCCAGGTGCCCGCCTGCACTCCTGCCCTTTCTGCCTGGCGCACCCCCGTGCAGGGCGACCGCTCCTTGGACCGCATCCTGCCGCGGCCCTACGTGCAGCAATGGAAGGACCTGGAGCAGCAGGCAAGGGGGTGGCCAGGAGGAAGGTGGCTGGAGGCCCGTTTCATCCAGCTGAGGAAGAGGCAGCACGGAGGCAGGGGGCAGGCAGGCGGTGTGTAGTCAAGAGCATGTGTGTCTGCTTGAAGGAGCTGGCTTGCCTGGAGGCACCCAACCTCTGCTGGCGGCAGCAATAGAGGCATCACTCAACCACCCCGCCTGCCCACACCCCGCCAACCTCACGCGTGCAGCACCAGGAGCGGCAGCGGCGGCAGGTGGAGTCGGCGGCGCGGCAGCGTGCGCAGGCGGAGCGCCAGAAGGCGGCAGCCAAGCGGCAGCAGCCGGCCACTGTGTTCATGGCTGACGACAAACGCAAGTGAGTGCAGTGTATGCTTACTGACTCCTGCAGTGCGTGTGTGTATGTCTATGTTTTAAGTTATCTCTGTCCAGGCAGGCAGACAGCGCCTACCTGCACATGCTCCCGCCCTAACTGAGACGCTTGATCTGACACTGGCATGCCCACACATGCTGCAACGTTGTGCCCATGCTGCAGGCTGGTGGAGGGTATCCTGTCTGACCTGCACTCAGAGGCAGCTGGGGAAGGAGAGGCAGAGTACGATGATGCGGTGGCAGCAGCGGGCGGCGACGCCGGCGGCTGGGCCAGCCTGGACGGGCCAGCGGGCACCAGCGAGCAGCAGGAGGATGCTGCTGCTCTGGTTGAGGAGCTCATTCTGCTGGGCTTTGCACAAAAGGATGCAGCAGCGGCGGTGGCGGCCACCAGCGGCGGCGACGGCAGCCCAGACGGCGGCTCCCCGCTGTCTGCTGCGCTGGACTGGCTGTGCATGAGGCTGCCCGAGGAGGCGCTGCCCAAGAACTTTGCGCCTGGTGAGTGCACGGGCTGAGGCTGTTGCGTGCCCCAAAACGTGCCATGGGCTTGCAGTGGAGGGAGGAGTCTGATGTGTGGCGTGCGCCGGAGCATGCCATGGGCTGGTGTCGAAGTCAGGGCGCGCTGCGCAGAGACTGTAGGGCATTGTAGGGGCCTCCTCTTTGGCTCGTTTTAATTGTCAACAGGTTGGTGTGAGCTGCCCTTCTGCAGAAGTGTAGCTGCTGCAGCGGACCCTGCTTGAACGCGTGGCGTGGTTCAGAAAGCATGGTTTCCTGCCTGCCTGCCTGCCTGCCTGCCTGCCTGCCTGAGCACTCCCTGCCCCGCATCCCCCTGGTCGCCTGCAGGCGCCTCCGGCAAGCCTGTGACCATCCTTCGGCGGGGCGGGGGCGGCAGCAGCGGCGGCCCTCTGGGCGGCTCCAGCCGCGGCGGCAGCTTTGCCACCGGCCTGGATGCTTCGGCAGAGGCGGCAGAGGAGGCCGCGGCTGCGGCGGGGCTGCTGGAAGACCCAGCAGTTGCTGAGCTGGCACAGTATGGGTACCCCCCAGCTGAGGCGGCGGCAGCTCTGGAGGAGAGCGGCGGGCACGTGCACAAAGCCCTGGCAGGGCTGTACGCGCGCCTGGCGGCGGCGGCGGGGGCAGCAGCAGCAGCAGCAGTAGACGGCGGCGGCGCGTCAGCGGGGGATGTGGACGAGGATGCTTTTGAGGAGGAGCGGACGGCGCTGGAGGCGATTTATGGAGAGGATGCCACATTTCACTCTGACAGCTTCACCTCAATTCGGGTGCCTGTGGAGCTGACGTCAGCAGCCGCCACGTCAGCAGCGGGAGGCCAGCACGAACTGCCCCTGCAGCTGGACTTCTTCACGACGCCAGCCTACCCGGCGCGCCCGCCCGTGGTGGGGGTGCGGGCAGAGGGCGTGCCGGCACGTGCGCTGCTCACGCTGACCCGCCAGCTGGCAGAGGCGGGCGCTGAGCTGGCGGGGCACCCCATGCTGTATGAGCTGGCATCCGCTGCCGCCGAGCGCTGCGAGCGCTGCCTGCTGCAGCCGCTGCCGCTGGCGCGGCTGCTGCCGCCCGCAGGGGCGGCCGGCCGCGGCGGCAGCGACGCCGAGCTGGCACAGCAGGCAGAGCGCGTGCTTCGCCTGGAAGACATCGCAAACACCGTCCTCCCCGCAGCGTCCCGCCGTCAGCAGCGCAATGGAGGCAGCTCGCAGCGTGGCGCAGCGGAAGTGGCGGCAGAGAGCAGGCGGCTGCAGCAGCGGCAGCGTGAATTGGATAGCAGCGTCGAGCATGCTGCCATGCGTGGCGTGCGCAGCCGCCTGCCGGCTGCCGCCCAGAGGGCAGAGGTGCTGGAGCTGTGTGCCAAGCGGCGGGTGGTGGTGGTTTCTGGTGCCACCGGGTGCGGCAAGAGCACGCAGGTATGTGTGTGGGTGGGAGGACGCTTGGGTGGAGGGGGGACGTGTGGGGACGTAGGGCAAGGAGCAGCTGCCGGGGGGTCGTGATTGGATTATTGTGGGGGTGTGGGGGGCTCCTGGCTGCCCGTCTCTCCACCTCCTGCTGTAGATGCAAGTGCCGCCTTTCCCCTGTCCTTTGCGGGTATCAGACTCGATAAGTTTGGCTAAGCCGGGCCCTGACCCTGCTGTCCACTCGACAGGTGCCCCAATTCATACTGGAGGAGGCCATCGCCCGCGGCTCCGGCGGCGCCTGCAACATCATCGTCACCCAGCCCCGCCGCATCTCAGCAGTCGGGCTGGCGGGGCGGGTGGCCGCCGAGCGCGGCGAGAACGTGGGGGCCACTGTGGGCTACTCTGTGCGCCTGGACAGCAAGCAGTCGGCGCGCACGCGCCTGCTGTTCTGCACCACGGGTGGGTTTTGGCCGGTGGGGCGGGGGAGGTGGGAGGGGTGCGGACGTGCGAGCTGTTATAGCTAGCTGCCGTTTTATAGCATAGCTGGTGCCGACCGCTCCTTACCGGCAGCAGCAGCAGAGTTCAGCTACAGTGTTGGCAGAAGCGGGCGAGGGCTCGCCAGCTGAAGCAGCACGCATGCAGTTTGAGCTGCCCTGGCACGCCGCCACCCCCCTCCCCTCTGCCCCTGTGATGAGTGCAGGCATCTTGCTGCGCCGGCTTTTGGGGGACCCCTCGCTGGGAGGGACCACCCACGTGGTGCTGGATGAGGTGAGCCACGGCTTGGGGTGCGGTACCGTAGCGCAGCACAGCATAGCACAGCACAGCGCAGGGCAGCATGGCATGAGCCTGCACTGCTGGGTAGGGTTCCGCCAGGCTTCTTCACCAGCAGCCCTTGGGCACTTCACTCCACCTCTTCCTGCCTTTCAAACCCCAGCTCCTCTCGTGCTCTCTCCCCTCCGCTCTCGTCCTCCCCTGCAGGTACAAGAGCAAAGCATAAAGTCCACCCTGCTGCGCCTGCTGTATGCCCTCTCTCCTGCGCCGGTTTTCCCTCCAACTTCACCGGTTCTTTTTCCTCCCTTTCCTGTCTCCTCCCCTGCAGGTCCACGAGCGAAGCATCGAATCCGACCTGCTGCTCCTGCTGCTGCGAGGCCTGCTGCAGTCGGGTGGGTGGGTGGTCACTTGCGCAGCAACCGGCTGGGTTGCTCTGCCAGCAGTACCGTCGGCTCCCCACACCGGTCACCGCCTGTGCCCGCCTGCCCGCCTGCCTGCCTGCCTGCCTGTGGGGTTGCCCGCCTGCATGCCAAACCACCCTCACTCTCACACTCCCTACCTCCACTCCTCCCCTTCTAGTACCTTCATGACTCACCCATCTGCTGCTCCTACTGCCCCGCCTGCCTGCAGGCCGCAACCCCGGCCTCAAGGTTGTACTCATGAGTGCCACCGCCGACGCCGGCCTGTTTGCCTCCTACTTTGAGTCTGCCCTGGGGCAGCCGTCGGGCCAGCTGACCATCCCAGGCTTCACACACCCGGTGACAGGTAAGCGGGGGTGGAAGCAGCTCTTCAGGGCTGGAAGCAGGCAGCGGCAGGGTAGGGTAGAGTGGGTGTGGGGCGCTGCTCCAAGTGGGCCAAGCCGTAGTGCCTCAGTTCTGAGTTGTGTTCCTTTGTGCTTCTCCCTCTATTTCGAGTGCAGATTTCTTCCTGGAAGACGCCCTGGAGTCCACAGGCTTCGCCGTGGGGCGGGGCTCCAAGTGGGCCAAGCGCAGCGGCGGCGGCGGCGGCGGCAAGAAGGACGGGCAGGACGGTGGCGGCGGCAGCGGCGGCGGCGGCGCCTCGACAGCGGCGGGCGGCGGCCTGTCGGAGTACAGTGAGCAGACGCGCATCTCCCTGAGCAATGTGGACGAGAGCCTGATCAACACGGATCTGATTGAGGCGCTGGTGGCGCACCTGCTGTCCAACCGGCCACGTGGCGGCGGCGGCGGCGGCGGGGGAGGCAAGGGAGGCAAGGAGGACGACGCCAGCGCGATCCTCATCTTTGCCCCGGGTGCGCTGAGGCGGGGGGGCCCAGGAGGGCGGGACTGGGGGCGTTGGGTGGAACGTCAGGGACTGCTGCGCGGGGTGAGCATGGGCGCAAGGGCGTGTCGCAGCAGCGGGAGCACAGGGAGAGGCTGGCCAGCCCGGTAGCGCCCGCTCAGCTTCTCACCCGCCTCCCTGCCTGCCTTGCCAACGCAAGCCCTCCCTGTCAGATCGCGGATGCACACTCGTGCATCTCCGGCCATTTGCACGAATATAAGCATCTGCCTCCTCCGCGCGCCAACCCATGTGCAGGCGCGGACGAGATTAGCCGCATCTGCCGCACACTGTCGTCCTCGGGCCGCGTGGCAGCGGCGGCAGGCGGCGGCGGCGTGCAGGTGCTGCCCCTGCACGGCGGACTGCCGCCGGCGCAGCAGACGCGCGTGTTCAACCGGCCACCCAAGGGTGTGTTGCTTGCAGGCCTGCTTGGCCGCCCGTGTGCGTGCTCTTCTTGCCTCTGCGCCTGCCTGCCTGCCTGAATGTTTTGTTGCCCAGCCATGCCTTCCCCCAGCCTCCCCTGGCACCCCCTAGCGGGCTGCCCTCCATCCCTTCATCCTTCCCTTCCGCCCCCTCTTTTCTCGCCCCCCTGCCCAGGCGTGGTCAAGATTGTGGTGTCAACTAATGTGGCTGAGACGTCGATCACAATTGATGACGTGACTGCCGTCATTGACACGGGGCGGGTCAAGGAGATGCGATTTGACGCGGCGCGGGGCGTGGCACGGCTGCAAGAGACGTTTGTGTCGCAGGTAGGGCTGTCTTGCGATTGCTGGGTAATATATAATGAGAGGTAAAGGTAGGATGCGTTGTGAAGTTGGTAAGTTGAGGGTGTGTGCAAGGCGGTGCAGAGGTGGGTGGGTTTGGGCTGCAAGCTGCAGAAGGCTTCCTGTGTTCTCAGGGGGAGGCTAGGGCATCTGCGGGCGTGGCCTGTAGTCGGCAGGCACGCAGGGGAGGCAAGCAGGCACGCCCCTGCTGCCCCGGCATGGAATGCCGCCATGTTTCACACTGCATCCTTTGTATCGCTGCGCACTCGGTTGCAGATATCACATGATGTTAAGGGCGAGTCACATGCCTCTCATGTGCGCCCTTTGTGTGTCCCTCCTCACGCCCGCAGGCAGCAGCGCAGCAGCGGCGCGGCCGTGCCGGCCGCGTGCGCCCCGGCGTGTGCTACCGCCTGTTCAGCCAGCGCACGTGGGGGCGCATGCCGCGGGACACGCCGCCGGAGATCCAGCGGGCGCCGCTGCAGGTGAGGGCAGGCTACTGGGGTGAAGGACTGGGAGTGAAACGCTTATGTCTGGCAGCCTGCTCTTGACTGCATGCCAGGGTGCGGCGAAAAAAACGCCCGCTTGTGGCGGCTCTGCGCTCCTGCTTCCCTGCATGACCACCCTGCTCTACACACCGTCCTCCCCTCCCCTCCCTTCCCTGCATCCATTCCATTACTTGATGGCTTGTGCTGGCTTGGTGCTAATGTCAAGGGCATCCTAGCAGCCCCACCACCTCCCGCTCCTTTTCCCAATGTCCCTGCTGTTCCTCCCTTCCCTCCCCTTTCCTCATGCGCCCCCGACGCCGTCCCTGGCCCCCGTCTCACCTGCAGGGCCTGGTGCTGGACGTGAAGGGAATCCTGGGGGCACACACCGACGTGCCGGCGCTGCTAGCTCAGATGATCACCCCGCCAGAGCCTGTCGCGCTGCACCAAGGTGTGTGCGCTGTGGTTGCATGCTGCGCTGCCCGTGTGCTGTGCTGGCTCATGATCACACCGCCAGAGCCTGTCGCGCTGCATCAAGGCGGGTCAGTATGTGCGTTGTGGCTGCGTGCTGCGCTGCCCGTGTGCTGCGCTGCGCTGTGCCACTTGAGCAGCAGCACTTGTGGGACACAGAGCTGGCATATGGCTGCCTGCCCCTTTGCTGCTGCAACCACCAAACCAGCCTGCCCTCCTGCCTGCTCTCACGACCGCCCCAACACCCACCGCCTGCCTGCCCCGCTGCAGCCCTCACCTCGCTGCGCCTCATCGGCGCCCTGGACGCCTCGCCAGCTGGCGCGCTCACCTCGCTGGGCCAGCACCTCACCCGCATGCCCTGCGACCCTCGCATCGGCAAGATGCTGCTGTATGGGTCGCTGCTGGTGAGTAGACATGCGACTGAATACCACGTTTCTATGTCATGTTGTAACCGGGCTGGTGGGGCCGTGGGGCAGCATGCAGCGCTGGAGGTGAGTCAAGGAGACCGGAACCGGGCTGGAGGGGGTTAGGGGGCGCAGCAATGGAGCCGTGGAGATGAGCCAGGGTGACCGACCTGGATGAGGGGTGATGGAAGTGGGGACTCAAGGCAGCGATCCGTCAACCCGGTACCTCTCATCACAAGAGGAGCCGAGGGGTGCAGCTGGGTGGGACTGTGAGGAGTGGGCACGCCTTGCTGTCCTGCGCAGGCCCCTTGACCTGTGCCCGCCACCCTCCCTCCCTCTCTCTCTCTTCCCATGCTGCAGCGCCGCATGCAGCCTGTGCTCAGCCTTGCCCCGCTCCTCCGACCCACGTCTGCCCTCCCTCCCTGCCCTTCCTGCCCCACCTCCACTTGCTGCTGCAGCGGTGCTTGGGCCCCATGCTGACCATTCTCCCCTCCCTCTCCTTCTCCCCTCCCTCCTCCCAACCCTCCCTTCAATCCACTTGCTGCTGCAGCGCTGCTTGGACCCAGTGCTGACCATTGCGGCAGCGCAGGGATGGGGCCGGCCCATCTTCTTTTCCCCTCCCGACAAGCGCGACGAGGTGGGCTGTGCTTGCGAGATGCTGCTTGAAGCGCCAGAGCTTTATGCTGCGTGTGCCAGTTCTTGTGCGGGTGTCCGCCAGCATGCTGCACTTTGCCTGTCTATCGGCGCCGGCAGACGAGCAAGAGGGAGGGAAGTGAGTGCTCAGGTGGCACCAGCTGGGTGCCACCTGTCTGGCCTGTAGCTGCGCTTGCATAGTAGCCTGCACCTTCTTTGACCGCCCCATCCACCACAGCCCACCCCACCGCACCAGCCATGCCACCCTGCACCGTCACTCGCCGTGGCATCCCACCACCCGCCCCTCTCCCCACCCCTCCCGCGCCCACACCCAACAGGCGGAGGCCGCACGGCGCTCAGTGGCTGCGGGCGTGGCAGCCTCCAAGAGCGACCATCTGGCTGTGGTGGCAGCATACAACTCGTGGCGGGCGGTGGTGGAGAAGGAGGGGCGGCAGGCGGCGCATGAGTTTTGCGGGCGGAACTTTTTGGCGGACCAGGCGCTGGATGTGAGTGGCTTGGCGCTGTGGTACCGTGGTACTGTGGTACTGCGTGCTTGGGTACTGTGGGTGATGTCTAATGTCGTGCGGCGCACCAGGCTTTCATTGGACTGTGTGCTGGATGTGAGGGCACTCTGCAGGGTCCTGTATGGGGTGGTACCTCGTGGGTGATATCTCTGGGCAAAGCTTCAGGGCGGCTTCACGCGAATCTTCGGGGTCCACGTCTTCCTGGTGCGCCTGCAGAGTGGTACTGCTGAGTACTCCTGCGCACCTGGTGAGACAACCCCTTGCTCACGGGAACCGCCCCTCCCCCCCCCCTCCTCCTCCTCCCCCACCCCCTCCCGCCCCTGCCAGGCCATCGACGCGGGGCGGCAGCAGTACGCCGAGCTGCTGGCTGACCTCGGCTTCATCCCGGCTTCCTATGCTGCCGCCGCCTCTGCGGCCCGCGGCCGGCGCGGCACCGGGGCCAAAATGAGCACGGCAGTGAGCAACCCCTATGGCCAGGGAGGCGATGCCCCGCTGCACGAGGTGGATGAGCACTCGGCCAACGCGCGCACCGTCAAGGCGGCGCTCTGCTGCGGCTTCTACCCGCAGGCACGGTTGCAGGGCCACGGGGGCGTGGGAGGCATGCAATGCTGGGCAGCAAGGGAGGGGAGGGCAAACATGAGGGGCCCTGCCAGGGACTGGGCATGCATGCGAGGGCTGCTAGGGTGCTGCTGACTCTCTGACTCCGGCCTCCCCATTCACTCCCTCATGTGGTGAGGACATGGGCCTCACCCACCACCTTCTGCCCATTCTTGCCCCATGGCCTTCCCGTCCCGTTTGTCCTCATCAGCATCTCCCCCCTCTCAACCCCTCCCAACTAGCTTGTTCTGCCCCCCCGCAGCTGTTGCGTGTGGGAACACCCCGCCGCCAGGTGTACACAGGTGCACAGCCCTCCCCTTTCCCCCACCCCCTCACCGTTTGATTCCCCCCAGTCCCGCCCTCTCACACGGACCCGCTCTGCATCTCCCATCCTTTCCTCCCGCAGCTGCTGCGTGTGGAGCACCCCGCTGCCAAGTACACAAAGGTGCATGGAGGCGCGGTGGAGACGGATGCAGACCCGAAAGCCCTGCGCTTCTTCGACCGAGAGCGAGGTGGCGCGAGGGGCGTGGGCGGGCGGGCGCAATTCGCATGTGTCTGGTCTATTACATAGTTTATTGCTGCCATCCTCAATATTGATATCCCTGCCTGGCCGTTTGCCCGCCCGCCTCCCACCCCGCCCGGCTCGCTGCCCTTTGGCCGCTTTGTAGCCTCTTTCTGCCCCCAGGCCGCTTGCCAACCTGTTTCCGGCCCGCCACCTTCAAGCCACCCAGTATCCCACCCTTGAAAAGCCATGCCGCTTATTGATTCCATGCAGGCCGCGTCTTCCTGCACCCCTCCTCGGTCAACTTTGCGTGTGGCAAGTTTGAGAGCGGGTGGCTGGCGTACAGCGAGATTGTGGAGACCTCCAAAGTGTTTGTGCGCGAGAGCAGCATGGTGCCCGTGTACGCCGTGCTGCTGTTTGGAGGTGGGCAGGACGTGTGTGGTGGCTGTTCGGCTGTGGGAGGGACGTGTGTGTCTGCTGTTTGGAGGTGGGCATGTGGTGTGCGTTCGCTGCCTGGAGGTGGGTGGGCGGTGTGTGTCTGCTGTTTGGAGGTGGGGCGAGTGTGTTTGTTTGCGTGTGTGCCTTGCTCCTCTTTATAGGTGGCTGGGGACCCAGCAGAAGAGGCATGCGTTGAGGCTGCCACGTTCTTGGTGGGGCGATGGGCGGTAGCGCACGGTGCATGCTACTGTTCAGGGTGGGCTGGCCCGGGCCCTGCGGGCGAGGGATGGTGGTGGTGGGGGGCTATGGTCTGCTATGGCGGGGCACAGGCGAGGTGGATGGAGACCCCCTCGGGTAGAGGGTGGGCGCAGCGCAGCACAGCATGCACAGCGGGGCGCAGCCGAGGGTCTGAGAACTGGCCCCTTCAGGCATCCCAGGCCCTTGCTCCCTCCTCCTGCCTGCCCGCCCACTGTGCCCACATCCCAGCGGTGACCAATCCCCGTCGGTGCCCACATCGCCCCTGTGTGCAGGCAGCATCGAGGTCCAGCACGAGCAGGGGCTGCTGCGGGTGGACGGCTGGGCCAAATTCAAGGCACCCGCACGCATCGCAGGTGGGTGTGGTGGGGCAAAGAGAGGCGTGCAGCAGCCTGTCCTGCTGGCCTGCCCTCCCCGCCCTGCGGCCTGCTGCCTGGCATGGCAGCCCAGCCATACACTGTGGCTGATACTCCCGGTCTCCATCTGCCTGGGCACGTGTGTCGCATTCTGGCCTGGCAGGCAAGCAGTGTGGACTTGCCTCACAGCCACACCTTTCAGCAAGGTACCACCACCTCTGCCCCCCTGCCCTGAGTACTGCTGTGCAGTGCTGGTGCGCGAGCTGCGGAACGAGGTGTCACGCCTGCTGGCTGCAAAGGTACGCCATCAACCTCGGTTGAATGAAAGCTGCACTGTGTTACCCTGTGCTGTGCTGTGGTGTGCTGCCTATGCCGATTCAAGTAGGGGGCGCTGGTTGGTGGTTTTGCTTCGGGCAGTCCCTTGGTTCGATGAACCTGTATTTGCAGGCCACTCGTGCCCGGCTCATGCCACCCGCCCCTCACGCCTGGCCCGCCTCCCGTCCTCTGGCGCCACAGGTGGCAGACCCCAGTTTGGATCTGGGGCGCAGCCGAGTGGTGGAGGCGATGCACCACCTGCTGGCCAGCGACGGCTTCTGATCCCCAATCATTCAGTTAATCAATCAATCAATTACAAATTTGCTAATGGCCCTCCGGGCTTGTTCTGCTCATCTCGGCAGCCCACACCCTGGTATTCTTTTGTTGGCGATCTATTTGATTGTGACATGGCTCTTTGGTGAATCGCCTCGATGGTGACAGTTGAGGGTTGGTATTCAAAGGAGAGAGAGGCACAGGGAGAGTCAGGCGGCATGCTGGCCACGGCCGTCACGCTGCGCCAGCCTGGCGGCGACTGCGCGCACACTTGCTCCAAACAGGCGGCGGCGCATGGCGCTGACCGTTCCTGAGCACTGCTGGATCCTTGTGTGACGCCTATAAGCTCGCCTAGTCGATCCTAGGGAGCCCCAGCCGCCGCCAGCAGCATGGCCCGCGAGCGAGAGGAGCCGGACTCGGATGTGGAGTCCGAGACGGAGTGCGAGTGGCTTCTTGGGTTCGTTGAACAGCCGCGCAAGCGCACCGACCTTCTGCGCCACCGCTTCCCGAGCAAAGTCGGCGGCCGGCCGGCCTGGCTGGACCCGCTGCACCTGCCCACGGACGAGCAGTTGACGTGTAGGGTGACGGGCAAGTCGCTGGACTTTCTGCTTCAGGTGGGCGGCAGCAGCGGCGGCGCCTGGTCGGGTTGGGCGCATGCGGGGATGTGACCGTGCCGACGCGTTGTTTTCTGGCGCAACCCTTGCCGATTGCAGCTCTTCATGTGCATGTCATTCCTGTATTGTGTGCACAAGGGAATGTAACGGCAGGGCGGCACATGTCACTCCAGCCCTCTGCCCTGCTGCCTGCCGGCCGCCGCCAACCGCCGCTCACCTGCTTGCCTGCCCCTCCACTCTTTGCTTCCTTGACAGGTGTATGCTCCTGTAGACGACAACCCGGCTGCCTTCCACCGTGCGGTGTCGCTCTTCATCTCACCAGACGGAGACAAGCTGGCGCAGGCGGGCACAGGTGAAGCGGCTCCAAGTGCTGCTGCCTTTCCTGCCTGCTGCTGCTGCTGCCTCTTTCAGTGGGCCCCGGCCTGCCCAGGCTGTGCTGCATGGCAGGGCAGCAGCTCCTGTGGCTGTGCATGAAGGGGCAGGTCGTCAAACGGAGGTCTGACAATAAGCACAGTAATGCGCGGCACTGCCTCCCAGCGGCCCCCAGCTGACGGTGCCAGTTATGCCCCCCTGCTCTGCTGCTGTGCCCCTGTTGTGCCGCAGTGCGCGCGCTGCGCTGCCAGCTGCCGCGCAGCAACCGGTTTTACCCGACGGAGCCACCCAAGAAGACGGACATCCGCCCGCCGCAGCTGCCAGGTCAGCGGCATGTGTGTTTGGCGTGGTGTGTGGGGAGCAGACGCGGTGCCACTTGCCATGCTATGACGTCTGTCGGCTACCAGGGCGGGCGGGGGGCAGGAGGGACGACTGCTGGCCCCCCACTGGTCCAATATGTCGTCACGACTTGCTTGACACTCATTGGACACCCTGCCGCCGCCTGCGGTGCCATATCAAGTGGTGCAGGGGATGGCCACATGCGCCCGAACGGCCCACGCCCCGTACATCCTAAACCTCCACCTTATTGCAACCGCCCGCACACAACTTACAACCCAATATCAATCCGGACCCAGCTTTGCCTCTTTTGTTTGGATTGGGGTGCAGAGGACGACCGCCGCGCCTCGCTAGCACGCGACCGCTGGCGGGTGGCAGCGCACGAGCAGCAGGCGCAGCAGGCGGCGGCGGGAGCGGCGGCGCAGCAACAGAACGGCGGCAGCGGCGAGGCAGGCCAGCTTGGGGAGCAGCAGGCGGCAGACAGTTTAAGCGGCAGTGGGGGCGAGCCTCGGCTGTACCCTGAAGGGGAGCTGGTGGTTGAGCCGGAGCAGGATGGGAGCGACGATGACGGGGCGGGCGGGGACGAGCGCGTGCGGCAGCTGGTGCAGGCGTACCGCCAGCAGGGCGATCAGGTGAGGCGTACTGCCAGGGCTGTACTGCCCACCTGTATGGGAGGGTGTGGTGTGCGTGCTGGATTGCCTTGTGCGCGTGTGCGGCGCTTGCAGACAGGATTGTGTGTGCACAGGACAAGGAGCGTGTGTCTGAGGAGGCAGGCGAGATGGTACTGAGCAGATGGTACTGAGGGCGGTACTGAGCTCACCTCATCCGCCCACCCTCCTCTGCGGTGTGACTGTTCCGTGCATTCACATGCTATCGAAGCTCTCATGGCTCCCCACACATGGCTCCCATGTCACAGGCAGTGGGCTACTCTGAGGAGGAGCTGCCCTCCAGCCTGGTCAACGAGCTGGAGGAGCGGCTGTCGCCGGAGCAGCGGCACTTTGCGGCCTTCCAGGCGCAGGTGAGCTCACAGTCGTAACATCATGTGCAATCTGTGTGTGTGTGGGGTGTTGTGGTGGTGTGCTGGTGATGGTGGGGGGCCGTCACATAGCAGCGGGGTTTTGTGGCCCTGCCAGGCGCAGGTGAGCTCACCGCACTACAGTGCTCGCCCGTGTGTGGGTCGGTGAGGGATGTTGGGTCAGGCACTGTGCGGCATTGTGCAGCCTGCCAGGCGCAGGTGCATGTGAGGCTCACCGCTGGTTGAAGCCACCTGCGTGGCTGGGCGGGGCACTGGGGCGGGGATGTCGAGTCAACAGGGAGCAGCGGCATTGCCACACACCTTCCATCTGCCTCCCTCCCTTCCTTCCCCCCTCCCCGCCTGCCTGTCCCTCCCCTCAGGTGGGCAAGGAGCCCTCCCAGTGCCTGCGCTACTGTTTTGACCCGGCGGCCAAGCCGCTGTGGCCCAGCAGCAAAAACATCCCAGGGCCCGGTGAGGGGGCAGCGCAGCCGGGGATGGGGCTGCGCCTGCTGCGGGGCGTGTGCCTGCCGACTGCGGGTGCGTGCTGTGCAGCAGTGCGCTGCCCGCCTGCTGTGCCTGCCCGCGCACCGGCCGTGTGGCGTCCCCAGGCAACAATGTGCACTTGCTTGTTGCAAGTGTGTGTGTTGAGTGGGCCAGGCGGCTGCTGCTGCGCTGTGCTGCTGCGGACATGTGCCTGGGTATTCTGCCAAAGCTGCACTCCACCTCCCCCAATGCCAGTCTGCCACCTGCATGCCACTGCCACTCACGCACACGCCTTCCCTCCCGGCCTCCTCACTGCCTCCTCCTCCCCCCGCCTGCTGCAGCCGACATCCCCAACTGCGAGCGGTGCGGCGCCCCCCGCCAGTTTGAGTTCCAGGTCATGCCCCAGGCAAGCCCGGTTGGTTGCATTTGTTCTGTCTGTTATACAGGTGCAGGCTGACTTGCCACCCCGCGGCCTCTCTGAGCCTGCCTCCCTATTTGTCTCCATCTGGCCCGCCTGCTCGCCACCGCTCCTCCAGCCCGGCCAGACTGCTGCGTTGCGACCCCCCCGTCCCCCCGCCCCTTGAACCTCCGTCTTCCCTGTCCTTCCCTCTTCCTCACCCTGTGGATGACTGTGTGGATCTGGTCGTGCCTGCCTGCAAACGACCCTCCCCGCCCCCCGCCTGCGGCACCATTGCCGCCTGCATCTGCACCTCCCTTCCCCTCACCCCGTCCCTCCTCTCCTCCCTATGGTCCACTCACCATGCAGATGATTGTGCACCTGGGCGTGCCTGCCGACGACCCCTCCGCCCCCGACTGGGGCACCATCGCCGTCTACAGCTGCGCCGCCTCGTGCGGCAGCGGGGTCCAGCCGGGCGCCAGCTCAGCGGATGAGTCAGCATACATGGAGGAGTTTGTGTGGGTGCAGCAGTCGGCGTGAGGGCGTGTGACGCGGCGGCAGGCTGTTTGCTTGCCAGCTGCAATGGAGGAGTTGATGTGTGTGCAAGAGCCAGCAAGCCCTCGCGCAGCAAACGGACTGCCTGGGCCATCACTTGCAATATGTTACAGCACGCTGTGACTTGTGACCGCAGAGAACAGCCATTCATCAATCAGTCCAACTTGGCTGCTACTGAATGGGCGAGCACAGGGTCAGTTGGCATGCGTGGAGGGGATTATGAGGGTGTGGCAGGTACAGGCAAAAAAGGAGCCAAAATTTGAGCACGTACTACAGCAGAGGGTATGTTCAGGATGTCGGGGCGAGGCCGGCGCCAGAAAATGGACTTGGGTACAAGGCGCATGGAATTGCACGACAAGGCAGAGCTGAACAGAAGAAGTTACAGAAGGGGGCAGAAGCCCACGCACCAACATGTGTGCGTCCAACAACGAAGCAGCTGCACACATGCATTAAAGCTGGGCTGTGCCGCCTGGGAGCTGCAAAGCGGGTTCGATGTCTGCAGTGGTTGGCTTGCGGCTGGCACATGTGCATGATGAGAAAGGCAGGTGGCTGGGCACCATCACCTGTGAGCGCCTGGCCCACCTGCAACAGCGATATACGCTGACAAAGGCTGGCAGGCCAGAGCTATTTGAACGCCTGAAGGCGGGCACTTTTGAAGAAGAGGTGGCTTGGCTGGTGCGCAGCTGGAAAGCTCGGACCGGACGGCAAGAAGAGCCAGCTGTGCAGCGCCTCCACGGCATGACGGCTGGGCCGCTGGTAGAGGCAATACAGGCAGCCACGGGAGCCACCACGGACCTCTTTGCCTCACCGTTGAACGTGCACCCCAGCATGACTGCCTACTTCAGCAGCGAGGAGCGGGACCAGCTGTTTGGCGCCAGTCATGATGCCTACTCTCGCCGCTGGGCAGGAGCTTGCTTTGCCCACCCACCAGAAGAACCTGAAGCTATGGAGAAGGCGGTGAGGTGGGCACTGGCGAGCGCCAAAGAGGCCGATAGGCACACGCCAGTGTTGACAGTGCTACTGTTGCCTGCTGGAACAGAAGACGCCTCCTATGCGCGGTGGCTAGAATACCCGGAGGCGGTTGACTTAGCACGCTTCACCATGCCCCACTCACTGCCTCGAGTGTCAGCGTTCAGCTGGCAAGGGCACACCCGGCAGGAGTACTACACACCCAAGTACTGCGGAGGGCATCTGCTGGTGGCGGTGGGCAACGCAGCTGGCAGGGAGAAGCTGCTGCATCAAGACCTGGCTGCCACTCTGGGGCCAGTGTTAGCCCGCCTGCCCCGCCTGCCAGGTGACGCATGCCCTTGGCCGTGGGAGCATCCTCGCGGAAGGGGGCAGCACCTCGGGCCCCGCTACAATCTGGAGGCGTACAACGTGGCGGTGACCAGCCGCATGCTGCGCTGCCAGGAGGTGGCCCAAGCACAGAAGGAACAGTACAAGCCCCCCAACAGACTCCTCACTGCACC
>JAPTJF010000593.1:0-32086 GCA_029339195.1 Micractinium sp. NFX-FRZ
GCCAGCGATGGGGCAATGGGGCGGACACCCTGCGGTCTGATGGATGCTGGCAATGGGGCATGTCGCCAGTGCTCAAGCTAGGGGTGTTTCAATGAAATGGGGGCGGCCCGGGGGACACTTGGGAAAACTGGTCCTGCCCGGCCAGGAGGCACGTGCACTTTGGGACTTGACGTTGTGTGTTTTGGGTGTTTGTTTTCTGGGAAGAATGTTGTATTGGGGTCAGGCCCAAGCTGCGCGGCGGCTGCCAGGACGCCCGCACTTGCCCTGCTGGCCCAGCTGGTCTGCTGGCTTGGCACTTGGCCTGCCATGAATAAAAGCATCATCATCGTCGTCATCCAGCCGCCCCTCCAGCTCTGCTGCCTCCGCTGCTCCCGCCACCGCCATCACCACCAGCAGCGCGGCGGCGGGGGCGCCCCAGCGCCAGCTGCTGGCATGGCCCTGCAGGGCAGGCGGGGCAGGCAGGCGGGGCAGGGCAGGGTGGGGCCACGTGGGGAGGCAAGCCTCAGTAATAACACACACACACACACACACTGCAGCATGAGGTATGAGTGAACTGCGGCCCTGGGTGCGCACGGCAGCAGCGCACGCCAACCAGCTGGCTCACGGGCTGGCACTCATGCCCCTCACGCTGGGGTCGGCAAAGGGACAAGCAGCTCAGGGCAAACGGGCAAGCAGGCGGGCAAGCAGGTACCGGGGCAAGCATGTTGCGCAAGCAGAGGAGGAAGGGGCGGCTGCCCCGCTCACCGGCAGGCTCATCGCCAGGCAGCACAGCAACTCTGCCAGCAGTGTCAGCAGGTGCAGGCCGAAGCAGGCGCGGCGCCGCAGCGCAGCCTGCGGGCAGGCGCGAGGGGGCGCGCATGCGCAGACGTGTGAGAAGGGCCGTGCCTGGCCGGGTGCCGCGCAGGCACAGCACTGCGCAGCACAGCACAACAGGGCGAAGGCAGTGGCACGCACGCGCATATGGCCAGCGGCGCATGCAAGCCGCAACTGGCAGCTGCACAGGCGGCGTCGCCGGCACAGGACGGCTCCTTGCGCTCCTGCGGTACACCCGGCGACGAGCGGGCCAGCTGACTCGCTCACTGCCGCTGCTCACACACTGGGGGCAGCGGTCCCACCCCGCCTTGATTCAGGAGGGGAGGGGCGTCACCTGCGCATGCTGCACATCACAATCTTGGGAGCTGAGCTCAGCCCCCATCTCAGCCCGTAGCTGCCCCGCCTGCACCGGCTTGTGAGCCACCGCCAGCTGCTGCCGCTGCAACGCCAGCTGGGGAGGTCGGTGAGCCTGCAGGAGAGGGCAGGGCAGGGGGGTGGAGGTGGGCAGGCAAGCACCGCCCAGGTGAGCCAGGCGCGCTACAGCGGAGTTGGGGGCAACAGGTGGCAGCAGCTGAGAGCAGTTCCCCACCCCATGGTGCCCCTGCCACTCCTGCCACTGGCTCAACAGCGCACATGCCCTGCCGCCAGCTGGCAGCCTACCGTTGCGAGCGCGCTCGCCTTGCTTCTGGCCCTGGGCTGCCGCAGTGCCGCAGCGGCACCCCTGCCACATGGCGGTCCTCGGGGGGGCACCAGCTGGCAACCCCCGCATTTGTGACCGCCGAGGTGGGTGCTGCGGCCGCACATGTCGCACACCCCGCCGCCGCCGGCGCTGCCCTTTCCCGGCTCCACCGCCGGCTGTCGCACAAGGTGGCATCTCGCGCCCGCTGCGGCAGGTGGTCCAAGCTGCAGGGGTAGCAGAAGGGGGCCACACTGTGGGCAAGTCGGCAGGGCTGGCATGTGTGGATGTCCCTTGCGCCTGGCAGGCAGCGGACGGTAGGCTGGACTGGGCAGCGCTACGCCGCCAGCAACGGCGGCAGAGTTCTCCTGCCGGCCGCCCGCCCCGCGCACCTCAACAGCTTGGTGAATCACTTCTTCGTGCAGTATGCGGTGCGGCAGGGCAGCGAGTTGCGCACAGGAGGCCAAGGGCCGCTCGCTCTGCGGCGGCCTCCGGGCCCCCCACCACAAAGGGCTGTTTCAATGCCATTTGGCAGTCCACAAATGAGTAAAGTGAAGATGAAATGCCCATTTAGTGGCTGTGAGAGCCAGTATGGGAGGGACTTTTGAGGCCTCGAGGTGCCAACTCTGTCCGCAGCTCGCTCGGAGCGCTCCGTGCTGCTCTCCGAAGTTGGCAGAAGTCCAATGAGTACGTTTTGAGTTTGCAAACGCTTGCAGGCCTGGGCATGTATGGCTTCGCACCCCAGCTGCAGCCGAGCAAAGTAAGTATTGGGTAGTTAGCCTCAATAATAATGGCCTGTTTCCCACGTCATACATCTTAATGGCAGCGAAACTGAGCACAACATGCCATCGGCCCCTGCCTGCACCCTGAAGTGCCACTTGCGGCGGCGGGGGAGAGGAGGGGACCCCACCAGGCCTCCACCCAGCCAGGTCACCCAGCCAGGTCACCCTCGGACAGGAGAGGAGTTGTGGGTTGTCTTGGTGGGCACTGCTCAGATAACGAAGGAACTGCTGTACTGCTCCGAGAGCTGCCAACCAAATGGTAGCTACATGACAGCCATGTGCTAGGGCCCAGGTGGTGCTGCTGGCTCGTGTGCTCCTGTCCCCCAGTTTCTGCAGCCAAACTCGGCAGCCATTGCAGGGGCGGTGTGCCCTGGCCGGCTGGCATGCAGGAGCCCCCATCTGCAGCGCAGAGCGTGCCTGCCCTCCACTGCAGCACCCAACATGGCTCCCCACTGTGCTGTGCCTGGTCGCCCCGCGGCCCCCAACACGTGAGGGGGCACAGCAGCCACATGCACTGCCAACGCCGCAGGTCGTACTGCAGGGCGCGCATAGCAACTGATGCAGCTTTTGCCGACGGTGTCGTCAGAGCCAGCTGCTTGGAATTTAGTATACAGCGCTCGTAGAGCGGGAGCGCGACTGTGCAACAAGCTGCGGCGCCAAACCAACAGAGGCGGCAGCGGCCCGCACACATGGCCATGCGGCGGCCGGGCATGGGGGCGCCTGCCCATCCAGCACACGCACAGGCCGCGCGCCCTCAGCACAGCACAGCACAGCACAGCACAGTGCAGAGCCAGCTCTGACGGCCAGGCATGCACATGCCCCGCTGCAGGAGCCGTAGGGACCAACAAGGCCGGCAGCAAATGGGCCTCCATCACTCCCCATTGCTCCACCCCCAAGGGTCCTCTGCCCCCCCTGCCGCAGTCTTCACTAAGTCGTCCAAAGAGCTGCCGTTGCCCGTGCCGGTGCCGTCGGCGGTGCCGCCGGTGCCACCTGGAGGCCAGCCAGGGAGTGAGGATGCGGTGGGGGGGGAGGGGCGGAGGGCAGTCAACGCACACGCGCAGGGGTGGCAGGCAGGGCACCTGCCAGCCATGGCTTGACTGACCGCTTGGCTTCCACCCGCCCAACCCACCCCCCCTCACGCTCCCCCAAGCTGACGCACGCAGCAGCCCTAACCCAACACATGTGCTACAGCAACCAACTTCACGCGCATCCAGCCGGCGCGGGCGCCCATACCCCAGCCAGCGCGCCAGCCAAACAATTGCCCGGCACTGTGCCCCCCTGGCGGCGCGCGCTCACCCATCCATCCGGAAGCTTCCGCCGCCGCCTCCTGCTCCACCGCTGCCTGCTGCACAATCTGCCGCACCTGCAGGCGGGCAGGCAGGGAGGCAGGTGGGGGCGGGAAGCACGTGTGGGGATGAGGCAGGCGGGGGAGACGGGCGCAGCTCGCGGCGGCAGCAGGGATGGGTGTGTGGGCGGGCCGGCGCGGGGCTGCAGGACCCGGGTGCTGCCAGCTGGCAGCAGGCGGGAGCCAGCTTGTGAGGCCCGCCGGCCGGGGTCTGCCCTGCCTGGAATGTGCTCCGCAGCAGCACGCATCAAACCACACGGAGCAGCAGCAGCAGCAGCAGCAGCAGCAGTAGCACCACCCCAATTAGCGACACCACTTCCAGCACCCGGCACCGCACCGCAATAAAAATTAAAATAAACCCACACCACAAAGGCACACACAGCACCAAACAGAGCGCACCTCTTCTAGTACCTCTGGCGGCGGTTGGTTGGCAAGGCTCTCCTGCAGGCGGGCGGGCGGGCACGAATGGGGCAGGCAGGCATTGATAGGGCAGGCTGGCGGCAGGTGGGTGGGCAGGCAGGCAGGCAGGTGGCAGGCGGCCTGCGAGGCGGGCAGGCAGCAGCGGCAGACCAGGGGGCAGGCAGGGGCGCGACGTGCCGGCCGTATGCATCCCAGCTGTGTGAGGTAGCGCCATCAACATGCCGGACCCAGCTGCTGCTGAGAACAAACGCCACCAGTGTTGGACCGCAAAGGCGCTTGTACTGATGGATCACCACTGGTACTGCTCACCACTGGTACTGCTCACGTGCCCCACCTCCACTGCCAGGGTTGCTGCCCCTGAGCTGCCCAACCCCCGCCCACGACATGAGCTACAGCTCTGCCCAGCCCCCGCCCACCTCCACTATTGAGTTGTTGAACTGGAGGGCCATCGGGTTGAGGCCTTGGGTGAACCAGCGATGCGTCAGGATGTCCTGTTCAGGAAAGGTGGGCGGGTGGGCGGGCAGGCAGGGCAGGGCGAGGGAATGGTGGTGGGGTGGGGAGGGCTGCGCCAGCAGGCGTGGCAGGCGCAAGATGGCACGCAGGGCTGCGCTGGCAGCGGCTGCGGCGGCGGCGGGGTTGCGTCACCCATGAACACATAGGGCGGGGAGGAGGCTGGGTGGCGCAGAGGTAGAGCAGGGGTGGAGCAGGGCAGGGGTAGAGCGGGGGTGGAGCCGGGCAGGGGCGGGGGCACAGTGATGAGGAAAGGGTTCGAGGACAGGGTGGGTGTGGTTTGAGGACAGGTTGTGGAGCAAAGTTTGTGTGTTGCACCGACAGACCTGGAGGGAGCAGCGCAGGTTGGGGTCGAGGACGAGCATGTGGCTGATCAGATCTCGCAGGTTCTCGCTGCAGGGGAGGAGGGGAGGGGCGGGGAGGGGGGGTCCCCACCGCGGGTGAGTTTGGGAGGAAGGGGGCCGCTGCTGACTGCCAGCTCACCTGCCTGCAAGATGCTGAACGTATGCTGTACAAAGAGGGGCACCCGCCCGCCCGCCCGCCCCGCCCCGCCCTTGCCTGGCCCCCGCACCTCAGCTGCTTCTGCGCCGGGAAGGTGTAGTCGGCCCGCAGGATGCGCTGCAGCATGCTGTTGAGCCGCTGGTTGGGCTTCAGGAAGTCGTCGCCCGGGCGTCTGCAGGGGCATGCCGGTGTCACCAGGGGCAATGCAGTGCCACAAGTGGGAGCGGTGCAGCATGCTGGGCGCTGGCATGGGGGGGCTTCAGGACAGCGACCTGGCTGCCTGCACCCACAATTCAAGGGGCTGGTACTGACAGCGCCAGCAGTCAGCTGCACAGGGGCGGCAGGGCGCTGCAGCATGCCCGCAGCAGCACAGCGGTGCATCGAGTCGCCACGTGGAGGATTGTGAGAACCGCAGCGTGCCCACCCAGCGGGGAGGCAGTGCACACCAGCCCAGAGCAGTGCAGCGGTGCAATGACTCGCCATCGGAAGGGGTGGGGCTGTGGGAAGACAGCAGTGCGCCCACGCAGCGGCACAGCAGTACACCCAACTCAGGCCAGCTCAGCATTACAGCAACGCACCCTGTCTGCGGTTGTGATGTACAGCGATGGACCCAACTCAGACCAACTCAGCAGTGCACCCACGTGAAGGGGTAGGAGTCTGTGGTCTGATGTACAGCAGTACACCAAACTCAGAGCAGTAAACCTTAGACCAGCACGGCGGTGCACCCACCTGAAGGGGTAGGAGTCTGTGGTCATGATGTACAGCAGTACCCCGCAGGACCAGATGTCCGCTTTCTGTGGGGAGAGGTGACAGGGCAGGGCGGGACGGGAGGTTTCCGGGGTCAGGGCGGGGCGGGGCGCCGGCGGGGCATGGCAGAGCAGTGGGGCACACTGGCAGGCAAGTCGTGACATCATGGAGCAGCAGGAGTGTAAGCGGCGGAGGCGGCAGCTCGAGGCGGGAGATGGTCGGGCCCCGGCTGTTCCTGGGCACGGGAGACAAGCTGCTGACCCGCAGCTCTTTCCCAAGCCCGCCTACACTCCCATGCAAGAATCTGCCTGAAGCGGAGCCAGCCTGCTTCTTGACTGCACGGTGGGTGCAGCGGCGCTCGAAGCGCAAACTTGCTTGGGCCGGGGAGAAGCGCTGCCGACGCGCCACCTTGCCGCCCTGTAAGCTCCCATGCACACCACCGCCGCCCTCGACACACGATTGGCGGCAACCAGAGCCAGCAGCCTCCCGCCCAGCCCGCCTCCCAGCGGCACTGCTGCACCAGCCACTTCAAATCACAGCCTCTCCTGTACAGCAGCTCACCTGCCCGTCGTACGTCTGCCCCGGCTGGTTGCCCACCACCTCTGGCGCCAGGTAGGCGGGGGTGCCCACGCGGCTGGTGGGGGCGCTGTGCACGTTGGCGTCCTTGCTGAACCCAAAGTCGGCCAGCTGCGGTGCATGGGTGTGTGAGGGGTGGCGGGCAAGGTAGTTGTGGTTGGGAATGAGTCCTGGTGTTTGGTGTCATTCCGACTGTGGATGGGCGAGGTTTGGCAATGCTGCAGACCCTAATTGTTGGCATCCTAAATGGGCCCCAGGTCGGCCAGCTGCTGAGGGGGGCTGGAGAACTCTAGAGGCACGTGAGCGGGGGTGGGCAGGCGGCAGCGGCAGGGGGGTGAGCAGGCAGGAGGACATGCAGGTGGGCCAGCAAGTTGGACAGGAGGGCATCAACACCCCAGCCCAGGCACACCCAGCACAGCACAGCCCAGCATGCCACCGCGGAGGGCCTCTGCCTGACGCCGCACCCCCCTGTGAATCGCACATCGAGCAACAAGGGCCACTGCCCCAGCCGCCCCGGACTTTGATCAGCGGCTTGTCGCTGGCCTTGCCTGTCGCTGCAACCCCTGTAAATGATGTTAAGTAACAACACAAGCGACTGCCCCAGCACCGCCCCCACCTTGATCAGCGGCTTGTCGCTACCATCCAGCAGCGTGTTCTCCAGCTTGATGTCCCGGCTCGTCACGCCCTGCGGCAACAGCAGGGAGGCAAGCAACACTGACACCCTCAGACCACCAGTCACAACATGCACCAGCACAGTGCACATCCAGGGTTGTTGGGCTAGGTCTCATGGGTGCTGGAGGAGGGGGCGTGCAGGAGGAGGGGCCGGAGGAGGGCTGCGGGCAACTGCCACATGATGCCGGCGCAGCGGTTGGGGTGCGGTTCAGCACGCGCTCTGCCGGCCACTGGTGATCGAGGCAGGTTGGGCTGCTGCCGCCGCCGCATGGCGAGGCAGGCGGGTGCGTGGGGCGGGCGTGGCGCGCGCGGCGTGTGCCTGGGCTGCCTTCTGGGCTTCTGGCAGAGCGCAGCCCCCAGTGGTCGCCCCGGGCTGCCGCCGCCCAAACGGGCAGATTTCAGGCAGCGACATGCTCAGCACCCACCATTCTGTGGCAGTAGTCCACTGCAATCACGAGCTGCTGGAAGAACCAGCGGGCCTCGTCCTCGGCAAGGCCCCTCCGGGCGGCCACAAAACGGAACAGGTCGCCCCCCGGGGCAAACTCCATGGCCAGCACCAGGTGGGTGGGGGTGAGGAACACCTGCGGGGTGGGTGACGGCCGGCGGGGCAGCGTTGGCGGCAGGGCGGGAGGGGCAAGCGGAAGGGAGGCGGGAGGCAGAGGGGCGCGGCATGGCATGCATGCTGAGGCCAGGGCGGGCAAGGGGCGCCGGTTAGAGCCGCTGCGCTACTGTACACTGTGCCACGGCGTAGCCCTCCTCTGTGCACCTTTCGCCCCGTCTTGGCGCCTCCCCAGCCAACTCCAGCCTCCCCGTCCCCCTTGTCCCTCACCTCGCGCAGCGCAATGATGTGTGGGTGACGCAGCTTCATGTGGTTGATGATCTGCATTGGGTGGCAGGCGGTTGGGAGGACCAAGACAGACGGAGGCCTGACAGTACAGCAAGGCAGGCGAGGCAGTTCAGGCAGGCACACGTGGTTGATGATCTGCACCGCAAACGCACGGGACGTGGGCGGGAGCAGCACAGTAGGCAGGCAGGGCGGAGGGCTTGCACAAACCGTGAGGCTGCCCTGCCCCACACCTCCATGCCTGCCCTCCACTATGGCCCTGCTTCAACCACGTGCCCTGCTTTGCCCAGCCCTGCGTCACCCCTGCAGGTAGCGCTGGCCCACGCCCGCCAGGTGAGGGGCAGGTCTGTCCAAAGGAGGGCGCAATGCCAGCGGCAGCACCCTAAGCGCGCAACCCAATGCCCCCCCGCCACACCAGCAGAACAACCGCATGCCGCCCGCCACACCAGCGGCAGACCCAAGGCGCAACAGCATGCCCCCCCGCCACACCAGCGGCAGACCCAAGGCGCAACCGCATGCCGTACCACTCATTCACCTCTCGCTCCACATACTTGGAGATGTTCTGCAGGCCAATGCAGGGCAGCACACAGCATGGGACACTGGGCAAAGGCCCCAACCAAGCATCCCACACTAGCTAGCGAGGCCATTGAAGGGCAGCACAGCATGTGGCACTGGGCACAGGGCCCATGCAGCGACCGCACGCCAGCGAGCAGCAGCATGCCCAGTGCAGCGCTGCACAGCCGCGCCCACAGTGTGCTAGCAGCAGCCCCCTGCAGGCTGCGGCAGCCTGCTCCCCTCCCCCGACGCGGTCCGGCACCACTGGCAGCCAGCACCCACCTCAGGCCCTCGCTCTATGAACTTGAGCGCCACCTGCTCCCCCGTGTGCGTGTCCTCCGCCAGCACCACAAAGCCAAAGGCGCCGCGGTTGAGGTCCCGCACCTGCCAGGGCGGCGGAGGAGGGGGAAGGCAGTGCCGAGTGTTGGGCAGGCGGGGACGCACATGGCGGGCCGAAAGGGTGGGTGGGCCGAACGGCAGCGGGCAGCGCGGCCAGGCGGCAGAAGCCAGAGGCGAGCACGATGTTGCTGTGGATGCAAGGGGGAGTGAGTAAAACACTTGCAGGCGCGCAGCAGGCAGCAGCGACGGCAGCGGCATCGAGCGACGACAGCGGCGACAACGACAGCGCGCCGCCGCTAGCTCCTCAGTTGGCAGCAGCAGAGGGGGCGGCGGTACACGCCGCCCCCTCGCTGACGCCGCTCGGTCTCGCAGCAGAGCAGAAGGCAGGCTCCACAGAGCCTCCCGCTCAGTGAGTACGGCGGAAGCGCTTTCTGAATAACGTGGGGTGTGTTCACCTTTTTGTAGCGTGGGTTTCCAGATAATAGGTCGCCATTTCCAAACGCCGGGAAAGCCTCCGTAGCCGGCATCGATGGAGAATGAGTGCGGCTTTAAGGCGTCACGCGCAAACAGCGCTTCTCCAGCGCCTTTCGAGCTGTTGCAGTGGCAGGGCGATAATCCACGGTGTCTGTGAGGCGCCGCCAACGCACTTCATGTGGCACTACGCCGCGCACCCATGTGCCGCCAGCTAGGCCGCCGCCGGCGCCCATTCTTGTGGGGCGATGAATCGGCAATCAGGGCATTCAATTCGATGTGGCCCTGGAGCATGCTACAATCTCTACACATCAAGTGTCAGCAGCACGCACACAAAGCCTATGGCAGTGCAGCACACCTACGACAGCTGCGCGCTGGCAGATACCCGCACAGCCGCCTGCTTAAGTGTCTGCGCCGTCAAATAAGTGACACTGGAGGTATGATCTCACACACATGAGAGCGCCACACGGTTGCAGGTTGCAGGCGAGGGTGGCAACAGCAGCTGGCAGCAGCGCCGGGTGGCAGCGGCTGGTTGCACAGGCTGTGCTGTGCACTTGCACTTGCGGAGCAGCGCTCCCCCAGGAGAGGCTGCCCACCCTATCGAGCGCTGCTGCTACACAAGCACACTGCAACCCCGGAATGGCAGCTGCCAGGCAGGCGGCCGGCGGACAGGCAGGCATGCACTCGGCATTTCAACAGTTGAGCCGGCAGGCAGGCCGGCAGGCCGGCCCTACATGCATGTGCCCACATCAAACGTGACGGCTCAGCCCCCAACTGTGACAGCGCAGCCCGCCGCACTCGTGTGAACACACAGGTGGACAGGGAATCCAGCAGGGCATTGCTCCCCGCAGCAAAGGCAGCAGCAGGCAGCCGAGCACTAGAAGGCAGGTTTTTGACTCGTGCCCGCCCCACCCAGGCATCAAGCCATCCAAGTGCAGACGGCGGGGTAGGCCTGCTGCCCGCCCTGCCCCAGCCATTCAAGGCACGCAAGTGCAGAAGGGGGTTACATCGCTCATTCTGCATTCCTATGGCGGGGCGGACGAAGGCCAGGGAACGGCAAACGTACAAGGCAAACGTACAAGGCGCACCGGGGGCAGCACATGGGCGCAAGGAGCAGCAGCAAAAAGGAAGGAGTGCAGTGTGAGCGAGGTTGGGGTGGGGTTGGGGGGGGGGGACCAACAAAAATGGGTGGGGGGACACGGCGCAGGCGCAATTGGTGGCACGCCGGGCGAGCATGGCATCGGCAGGAGGCAGAACAGGGGCCTATTTATTTGGAGGGGGCCGCCGGGTTGGGTGCGGGTGCCGGCTTCAGGCTGGCGCCAATGCCGAGGAGCTCCTGCACGAGAATCGACGCATCCGGCCTGCACACATCGCCAGCCAGCCAGCTCATCAAGCCACAGGGTGCGTGGAATGCAAGCCCGTGAGGTGTGCCCTGCTGGCTGCCGGGTGCTCCTCCGGGCGGGAGGCGGGGCGGAGGGTGCCCGAGCCGCACAGCGCAGAGCAGTGCAGCGCAGCGCAGCGCGACGGGGCAAGGCGCCAGGCAGGGCGGCACGGCACGGCACACAGGGTGCGCTGGCGGCGTGCAGGCATGCATGCGCACCTGGCCTGCGGGCTGAGGTGCCAGCAGCGCTGCATGAGGTCCGACAGGCGGGGCGGGCAGTGGTCTGGGATGGCGGGGCGGTAGCCCTGCTGAGTCACCAGGCAGATGATCTGTGCAGGGGGGCGCAGCGGGCACAGCAGGGGGCAGGGGGCAGGGAGGGCAGGGGTTGAGGGAGGCCCTGGCGCAGGCAAGTGAGCGGGTGGGGGCGGCAGCCTGCTAGCACCCACCTAGCACGGCGTGCCTGGTTCCGCTGCCAGCCCTTCCTGCCCAACTCCCCCCTTCAAATCATTAACCCACAGCAGGACGCCGCCTGTGGGTCCCCCAACGAAAACAAGAGCCTGGTGTGCCCCCTGCCTGTCTGACGGCTCGGGGAGCGCCCGCTGGCCTCCCGCACGCACCCTCCCGCACGCGCCACCCTGCCGCCCATCGCACCCTGACGGCACCCACCTGCATGGCCGGCATGCCCTGGAACGGCCCCTGGCCCGCCACCAGGGACCACATGAGCATGCCAAACGCGTACACATCGCACGCCCGCGTCAGCCGCCCGTCGGCCAGCAGCTCGGGGGCCGCAAAGCTGGCGGTGCCGTAGGTGCCGGTGTCGATGTGCGTCTGGTGCTCTCCCAGCAGCCGGGCCAGACCAAAGTCTGCCAGCTTGCACACGTACCCGCGCCGGTCTGCACGCTGCGTCTTGAGCAGCACGTTCTGGGGCTTCAGGTCTGCGGCAGGCGGGTGCGCAGGTGGGCGGGTGCGTGGTGGAAGGCAGTGTGGAGAATGGGCAGGGGCGGGGCAGCGCGCAGGCTTGGGCAACACAGCCGAGCGCTGCGCCTTCAGCAGCAGCAGCAAGGTTTCATGCTCGATGCATCTGGCCAGGCGCAGGCGAGCGAGAAGGATGGATAGGAGGGGAGCCAAGGGGGCGAGGCAGGGGAGCATGGGGCCAGGGCGATGGGATGGGCGCACAGAGAGCCCGGTGTTGCGTTGTGTGGAAGTGTAGCGGGGCGGCAGGCAGGGAACCCAAGTCGCGCGGTAGGCCACACTCCCAAGTGGGCGCAGACAGGAGGCAGGCAAGGGTGCCGACGGCCGCAGTCAGCGGCGCAGGCACCAGCGCTGAAGCGTCCAGCAACCCCACCATCTCCGCCACCCCACCTCCCACCCACCACAGCCCCCGTGCGGAATGGGGCACCGGACTCCCAAAGGCGCAATGACCAACACACGCCGCACCATCTCCTCCCTACAACCCCCACCCACCTCCCACCCACCTCCCACCTGCCGCACCACGGTGCGGGGTGGGGCGGCGAGCTGCACAGGAACCACCACCAACGTCCCCACCATCTCCCGCCCTGATGCCCCCCCAGGGCCTCACCCCCGTGCAGTATGCCGCTGCTGTGCAGGTAGTCCAGCCCGCGCGCCACGTCCAGCAGGCAGAGCAGCACAGAGGACTGCGGGCGCAGGGGGCAGCAAGGCGGCTTGGACGCGACCTCAGGGCCAAAAGGTGCTTGCGGCAGGCAGGAAGGCAGGCAGGCAGGCAAGCGGTGGCTGGTACACACCGCCACACTCGAGCAAGCCTCTCGGGTACTCCAGAGCCCTCATTTCTGTGCACCTAATTCTAACCAGTGGCCATTTGCCGCGCCCCGCCTCCCAAGTGTGACATGCAGAGGACCCGCCGCTCCTGTAAGGGCCGCAGAGCTGCCAGGCGCCGCATGCCCAGCTTGCTAGCGGCGCTGTCTGTCTGGACGGCCGCAGCCCCCGTGCTGAGCAGCGGCCACCTCTCTGCATGCAGGCGCACGGCGCGGCACTCACCACGTCGAACCCCGGCGGGTCCGCCTGCTTGTACCAGCCAGCCGAAATGGCGCTGGCCAGGCTGCCACGATCCGCCAGCTCAGACACCAGCCACGTCTCATACAGCCTGCACAGCATGGCAGCAGGACACGCGTCGAGGCAGCACGGCACGGCGTGGCACGTCATGGGGCAGCATGCACGTGTGGAGGCAGGCCGGCACGGCGTGGCACGCCATGACCTGCCCATGAAGCTGTGGCCATGAGGTCTGTGAGGCAGGCCAGCCCCACTGCACATGCATCCCTCCCTCCCACCGCCTCGCTCAACCCGCCTCCCTCCCACCGCCTTACTCACCCCGCCTCCAGCACGGCATGCACAGGCATGACCTCCACATGGAGCTTGGGGTCTGTGAGGGACGGCACCACCTGGCGAGCAGCAGCACCAGCTGATGACTGCGGGCTGCTTAACCCCGAGCCGCCTGCACCCGCCCCCTTGCCGCCCGCTCCCCTGCTGCCGCCCTCGGTGCCGCTGCCCGTGCCGCTGCCGCTGCCGCTGCCCAGCAGGGCGCTGGCGCTGGCGCTGGTGCCGGGCTCGGAGGGGGAGGGGAGGGAGCTGCCTCCGGTGCCGCCGCCCGGGAGACCGGGCGGGCCGCTGCCGCAGCCGCTGGTTGGCGGGTCGCTGGGGTCTTCTGTGATCAGCTTGACCACACACATCTTGTAGGAGGCCAGCACGTTGGGGTGGGACAGCGCCATGCTGCACGCCAGCGGGTAAGGGGTGAGGGTGAGGGGTGGGAAGTGTGGGGGGGGCGGGTGCCCGGGGGTCACCATGGGGGTGGGACAGCGGCATGCTGCCGCTCCACAGGCAGGCAGGCAGGCAGGCAGCGGAGATGGTGAAACCCAGGGCTGCGCGGCTGCACAGCTTAAGGCGTGGATGTGCGGCTGAGCAGCCAGCCGCACGGCAAGCCTGGCTGCCACCTCAGCAGCTGCGCCAGGTCAGCACACGGGAAGCTTGAGCAGCTGGCGCAGGGTTGAGGAGCAGCTGGTGTGCTGGCAGGGGCTCAGCCCGGACCAATCTTGTGACCATGGTGTCAAGCAGCTGACTCGGGGTTAAGCAGCAGCTGCTGAGCTGGCGGGGATCACCTAAGCAGGGGCTCATGGCCCAGGTCGATCTTCTGGCCGTGCCCCACATGCGTTGCCACCACCTTGACAGCCACCGCCGTACCCTTCCACCTTCCTGCGCATGCGCGCTTGTGGGATGGGATGAGCACGAGTAGGCAGGCGGCACGTGCGTGCTGTGCGCCTGCCCAAGCAGGGGACGCAGCTGCCCCGGTCTGCCCTGCCCTGCCCTGCCCTGCCGGGCACCCCTTCCTGCCAACCAAAGGCTGGCAGTTGCCTAGCATGCGGTCGTTGAGAACAGCTGCCCTGGCGGGACGGCAACCCTGCAACTCATGCACACCCCAACCCATCCCCTGCACCCATGCCCATCGGCTGGCAGCTGGTCCGCGCTGAGAGCAGCGCTTCATGTCAGTTCCCTGCTGCTACAACCCCCAACATGCACACGCACCTTTGTACACGTGCCCAAAGGCGCCCCTGCCCAGCACCCCTCCCAGCTGCAGGTCCTCTATGGGCCCCACCCTGCACGTGCACACACATGGGGAAGGCCCAAACAAGCAAAGGGGCGGGGTGGGACGGTTGGGAGGGGAGGGTGGGAGACGCACAGCCGGAGCAGTTGGGAGGGGCAGGGCTGCCAAACCACCCAAGCTGCACGTCCCCCCGGCGCCCCACGCTGCAGACAAAACGTGGGCTGGATGCATAGGGCGGAGCTCACACCCAATCACTCCAGTGATGCGGCTGCTGCGTGCAAGCACGCTTCACTCCATGGTCTTGAACCACAATTTCATCGCGGTCCCCACAGCTGCCGTGCACCCACGCTTTGCCACCCCTCCCGCCACCCCTCGCCATCCCCTGTAAAACAACCCTGCAGGCACGGCCTGCCAGGTGGCCCCCAGCCACTCACCGCGACCTCCACAGGCTCCCGTGCACGCCTCCCCCGCCGCCGCCTCCCTGCTCCGCCGCCTCCGCGCTGAGCAGGCCCGAGCCTGCGCTGCCTGCGCTGCGTACGCCCTCCGCCTCGCCTGGCAGCAGCTGTAGGCCGCCCGCTAGCGCCCCGGCCTGCGCTGACAGCCGCCTGCTGCGCCTCCGCTGAAACACGGCGCCTGCCGCCACGGCTGCCACACCAGCCGGCACGCCCACGCCCACCACGACCCAGACCCAGCCGGGCGTGCCGCCGTCGCCGCCGGTGCCTCCGGCGCCGCCTGCTGAGCCGTCAGTGGGCGGGCTGCCGGCTGGCGTGCACGTCATGTTGGTGTTGGAAGCCTTGAAAGCGACGGTGCCGACTGCAGCAAGCGAAGGGCGCAAGGCAGGCCGGATAGGATGCATGCCCTCAGGCGCACCGCCAGCCAGCAAGAGGGAGGGGGCAGGCAGTTGCATGGCAGGCAGGCCGAGGCGGTGGCCCCCCTGCAGCACAGCCGGGCAGACCGCACAGCAGCTGCCGCCTGCTGTGCGAGCGGCCCCTGCCGGCGGCCGCTCCCCCTGCCTGCCTGCCTGCCTGCCTGGCTCACCCTGAGAGGCGTCTGTTGCGTTCAGCGTGGGCAGGGGGAGGGAGAAGTTGGTGAAAGTGGCGGTGAGCTCGTCGTCGCCCAGCACCACCGAGCCGCCGCCCGCAAGCTCCTGTAGCTGCGCCACTTGGCTGGCGATTGTTTGAGAGCTGCAGGAGGCCGAGGGGTAGAGCTTGATGCGGCAGCCCGCAAAGAAGAACTGCGGGCAGGCGGGGGCGAGGGAGGGGGTGTACGTGAGCGGCGCCCTGCTAAATGGCCCACCGCATGTCGGCACGCTGCTGTCAAAGCGCCACCGCAGCGGGCTGGCGGCTTGCCGGCACATGAAGGCTCATGAAGCACCGAGGGGGTCCGTGTTCGAGGTGGCACAGTGCTGCCAACACACAGCAAGTGCATGGGGGCCTTGGGTGCTGCTGACAGGCAGCTGCCGGCCAGGTCAGCGCACCGAGGCGGCAGGGTCAGCGGTGACTGCAGGCCAGATGGGCAAGCCGTCAATGACGGTGTCGACGCCTTCCGGCGGTGCCGGCCCGCGCACCAGACCTGCCGGGGAGCAGCGGGCGGGATGGCCGGGCACAACGGTGGGCAGCACGAGCGAGCAGGCGGGGCAGGGAGGGGGCGAAGAAGCCAGCAGGCAGGCAGGGAGCTCCCAGCGGCCTGCGGGCCAGCGCAGCTCAGATAAGAGCATGCAACACCAGAGCCCCGCAACATGATTTGGTGGCAGGAGCAGGCATGCACGGCGTGAGTGGTTGTGCCTGTTGGCCCCACCCCAACCGTGCCCCCGCACGCACCGCTGATGTTCAGGCTCGCCAGCACCAGCGTGCTTCCGGCCTGCACATTCAGCAGGAGCTGCACGCCTCCAAAGTCTAGGCCCCGCAGGCCATCGCCAGCTGCAAACGGGGAGAGAGAGCGGGTTGAGAGGATGCGCTGGGCGGCGGCAGCGGTGGGCCACCTCCCCGCCTCCCCGCGCTCCGCGTACCCGATTGCAGCCAGAGCGTCTTCCCGTCTGCCAGCTGAAATGGGAGGTCATAGCCTGCCGCTATGCTGTCCTGCGACAGGAAAATGTCGGTCTGCAACGCGATCGCCGCGTTGCCTTGAATGCTCTCAAGAGCGTCAAGGAACTGAGCAGAGGTGCTCACGGCCACCACCTCGACAGGCGCAACCTGCGCGCCGCACCGCCAGCCCCTGCCGAACAACACTAGCAGCAGGGCTAGCCACGCCGCTGCATGGCGGGGCATGAGATCGCCCAAAGTCGCAGAAAAGAACGGAATTTTGCGGGCCGGGGCGAGGGGCGAGGCATGTGGCCCAACCCACAGTGTGGGGCCAGGACGAGCTGGCGGTGTGCGCCGGCGCCCTCGGTTGTGGCAGGGGAGTGGCAGAGCACAGCATGCTGCTCAGAGGGGCCGTGGGTCCCCAGTATCCGTGAGTGTCCTCTTCAGCAGTACTCGATGTCATAGAGGGCACAGGCGGCCGGCATGGATTGGTGGGTGGGGGCAGCAGGGGGCGCGCCCCTGGGGATGCTACCGCCCAGCCAGCCACTGGCCAGCCTCATGATTGCAGTGAGTAGGCGTTGGGCTGATGTATGCGCCACTGCATGCATATGCGAGCTACATGTGCATGTGTGTGTGTAACAGAAAAGCTGTGTGCTGCTGGCCTGAATCATTTCCTGGGAGGCGCTGTCCACTTGCCCTCTGCCGAGGGGCCAGCCTGTGGCGCCATGGGCACATGTGGCCCCCGCAGCCCCCTGTGCTGCCCGTGCTTGGAACTGCCTTGCAGCCACGCACCCCAAGCATCACCCCCTTGCACATGCGACCCCGACCAGCCAGACCTCTGCAAGCTGTGCTGCAGCATCTGCATGCATGGGTTGACACCCACACCTGACCAACGACATACTGTTTTGACAGCGGGGGGTTGTGTGGGGGGGGCGCAGCCCCCCCCACCCTGGAAATTTTGGTTCGCCACCCCACTCATTCATCACATCTTATCGATTAAAGATAAAGTACAGGCGCTTGGGGGGTTTGGTGCCTCTTTTCTCCTCCCGTCGAGCGAGGGGGAAGGGCGCCGGCGCGTCGCTGGCGCCAGAGCAGACCGCTTTGGACGCATTGCTGTTAGAGGCCCAAGCGTGCCAGGAGGTGCAGGCAGGCAGCGCATCAGGAGCACGCTGCTGGTACGCACGACCCACAGCCGGGCAGGCTGAGACCACGAGATGAACGGAGGCCCCGTGCCCGCTGTCCTTCCTTGCCAGTGGGCAGCCCACCATGGGCAGCCCACCAAACAGCACAGCACACACTTCCAACCATTAACCATCAAGATACGAGCGCACCACAACAGCAACCTTGATCCGCTGCCCCACACTGCCTGATAACACCTGCTTACATGCTTACACATGTACGACCACCCGCACACCGCGTTGTACGACCACGTTGCGCGTTTACAGATCGCAGTAGCTGCCATGGTCAACTGTCGAATCATAAACATCTGTCAAACGAAAAAAAACTTTCAAATCATAAACAACTGTCAAACATTCATAAAAGATACACGTCGCAGTGCTGCAGTGCTAAAGGGAAGTTCAATGGAGGGTGCTACAGTGCTGGTGGGCTGCAGTGTCGGTCCCCGGGCCGAGTGGGAGGGGGTAAGCAGCCGGGCAGACAGCCGGGCATACAGGCGGGCAAGGTTGCTGGCCGGGCCAAGGATAGGTGGGCAGGCAGGGCAGGCGGACGGGAGGGCAGATGGTTGGGCAAGCGCGGCTGCAAAGCTGCAGCACGACCACCGCGCGCGGCGCTCATCCGCCGCCCTCGCCGCCCAGCTGGCGCAGGCGCTGCATGACGTCCTGCGCTGAGGGGCGTGCTTTGGGGTCCAGGCTCAGCATCTGCATCATCAGGTCTGCCACCGCCTGGGGGCACTCCTCGGGGACGCGGGGGGAGCGCAGGTGGCCGCGGACCGGCTTCTCCCCCGTGATGATCTGCAGGGGGGGTGGGGCATGTGCACGGTATGGGCCCGAGAATAGTGGCCCATTTGCCGGGGGTGGTTTGTGTGTATGTGTGGCGAAGAAAAGAGGGGGTGTTTGCTTGGTGCAGGGGCAAGGCGACGTGACAGGGTTGGAGGGAGTGGGCCGCTGCATGTCAGGACAGTGTTGTGTTTTGGGGGCGGAGCAGGCCAGCACGCCACAGACAGGGCGGGGCCGACACGCCCGCCAGCTGCTGGCGGCCTGTCGCTCTCCCCACAATGTGCGGCACCCTGCCCGCCAGCGCCCGCGCTCACTTCCCACAGGACCACGCCAAAGCTGTACACGTCCACGGCGGATGTGCAGTTCTGGCCGCCCATCAGCACCTCTGCGCACGGCAGGAGGGGGACGGTGTTTGGGCACGTCTGCCAGCAGGTCTAGTCTACTGCATCGCAGCACAGAGGCCAACGCATGAACAGCAAGAGCTGTCGCGCGCCGCGCCTGCCACCCCTGCTCACCCACCGCCGCCAACTGCCGCGCCTGCCTGTGGCCCAGCGGGCGGGCAGGGCTCACCCGGTGCAATCCACGCAAACGTCCCAATCTGCGGCAGGTCTGAGAGGTAGGTGCCGTGCTGGATGCGGGCCAGCCCCACGTCTGCCAGCTTGGCGGTGCCGCTCCCCGTCAGCAGCACGTTGCACGACTTGACTGCAGTGGACAGCGCGGGAGCGGGAGCAGGAGGCGGGAGTGGCAGCAGATGGCTGGGTGGCAGGGCAGCACGGCGAGTGTGGGTGGGAGTGGGGGTGGGTGGCGATGGCAGGAGCGACAATGTTGTTAGCACTTTGCACGAGTCGAGCCGCACGGCGGGGCAGGAGCAGCAGCAGCGGCAGAGGCCTCCTAGGAGGACAGGCGTCAGCGTGCTGAGAACAGCGAGGGGAGAGCGGCAGAGGCAGCCCATTGCCACCCCACGTGGAGCCGACACGGTTGTGCCGCCTACACCACCAGGAGCACGTGACGACAGCCGCGACACTTCTGTGCGCCCTCACCACCCCCGCCTCCCCTGCACTGCACTGCCCTGCCCTCCCGCCCACACCCCTCCCTGAGTTCCATCCCCTCAGATCACCCTCTCACCATCCAGGTGCACAATGCCCCGCGCATGCAGCACGTTCAGCGCCTTGGCAACCTCGTACGCGATGCGCCGCCCGCGCCGGTGCCTGCATGGCATGTGCAACGGGGTGCTGTGGGCAGGGCGGCACGCATCTGATGCAGTGCGCCGGCCATGGCGACCCTGCAGCGTGCAGCAGTTGGCCCACGAGGAGGAGCCAAGGCAGCCGGCTGCGCCACCAAAGGCGTCGTCCCCACGCCATGGCCCCCGCACCACACAGCTCGCCCCGCCGTCTCACCAGCTGAACAGGCGCTCCTCGCTGCCGCTGGCCTTGAGCTCCAGCGCCTTCATCAAATCCCGGCCCCCGCAGTACTCCTGCCAGGGGAGAGGGGCCAGGTGGCAGCACTCTCACATGAAGGCCAGCCAGTGCAAGGGTGCAGAGAGGAGGTGCGCATGGTGGGGCACATGTGGGCACGCCCCCACAGCTGCAGGCCCCCCACAGTTGCACCTCAAACTTCATCCCCCGGGCCCCCCATACAAGCGCCTCACCATCAGCAGCATGCCGCGTGGGCCCGACAGCGCCACCCCATACAGCGCGACAATGTTGGCGTGGCGCAAAGAGTGCAGCCGCTCAGCCTCCTGTGGGACGGCCGGTGTGTGTGTGTGGGGGGGGTGAGCCCAAGGTTGGTTGGTTGGTGGAAGGCCAGCGCCGGCGCCAGCTCAGCGGGGGTGCTCAAGCGGTGGGTGGGGATGCCTGCACACGTGCGCCTCGCCTATCAGCAGGCTGGGCTGCGCCGCCAGCTCGGCAGCAGCGCTGCCCCGCCGCCTCTGCCGGCTCAGGTGCAGCTGCTCAGCCTCGCAGGCCGCAATGTGCCGCACCAGCTCGGGGAGGGGCGCCTCCTCACTGCCAGCGCCACCCGAGGAGGAGGAGGCGGAAACGCCCGCCTCGCCGCCGGGCAGGCCCCCGCCGCCGCCGCCGCTGTGCTGCTGGCTGCTGCCGCCGCCGCTGCGCGTGAGGATTCGGGGCGCGCTGCCGCTGCTGTGGCACTCTGGCGCACTGCCTGGGCTGGTGACGGTGCCGCTATCGCAGCACCCCCCCGCCTCGTCAGCAACACTTCGACCCTGTGCCAGCATGGCACCAGAGGCGCCCTTGGCCGTGCCAGGCATGCTGCCGCGCAGGCTGCGCTGCCTGTGCCGCTGCCGCAGCAGCAGCCAGCCGGCGAGGACGAGGGCCGCAGCGCCCAGCACCGCGCCCACCGCAATCCCAGCAATGGCGCCACCCGCCAGGCCGCCCCCGCCGCCGTCCGCTGGCGCTGGCGGGGCGCCCGCCCCTTCCCCAGTTCCGCCGCTGCCGTCGTCTATTCTGCTGAGAGTTGCCACGAGCGGAGACACAAATTCGGCTGTTACAGGGTCGGCTGCCGTGACCAGGAGCGCCACAAGCTGGGAGCAGCCGTCGGTACCTGCAGGACCCCACGGTGGGTGGGTGGGTGGGTGAGGGGGCTCGCCTTCAAAGCGCCCCGGCGGCTTGCTCGCCCAAACTGGGGCCATTGGGAGGCCGGCAGCACGCTGGCTGGGGGCATCTCCTTGTTCGTCACGCCGCCCGTCCGCCCCCTGCGCGGCAGGGCAGGGCCCATCCCACTTCCACCCCCCACCCACCCCCATAGTACCTCCAGCTGGCACCCACTCGCCCACACGCGCCCCACCTACCACCCCACCTACCACCCCACTGCCGCCCACCCACCTTCGGGGTACACAACAATGCTCCGGCAGGCGCTGCTTGCATTGCAGGCCACGGCCGCCGCGTCAACGGATGCAAAGGCGCACTTCCTAGCAACGGACTGCGGGCACCGCAGGTCGGCACCCGCGACCCCCTGTGCCGCAACACCCACGTAGCCGGGGGTGGCGGGCGGCATGTAGCGCACCGGGAAGCCTGCGGGCAGGTGCGGGGTGGGCGGTGCAGGGCAAGGCGGAAGGCAGAGTAGGCGGGCAACCAACAAGCGGGGCGCTGGGCAGCACCCAGCACGCTACACACACAGCTTGGGGCAGATCGCTACACACACAGCTTGGGGCAGATCGCTGCATGCCAGGGTGGCTCGGGTTGCTCCTTTCTTGCAGCCTGCACGCTGCGGCACCGTGTGCTGGTTCCTCCCTCGAGGGGTATCCAGAGGTCCAGGCTCAAGGTGTGCCATTGCACCCGCCCTGCGAGGTGGTTCCTGTCTGTTGGGGGGCCACCCCCCATCTTAACGGTACAGCACGCTAGGAATGGCAGTGTGCACCCGCCTGCAGGCAACGTGGGTGCACCCACCCTGCAGGCAATGCACACCTGCGTCGGTTTACGGGACAATGCAGGCAGGAGGGCACACAGCCTGCCATGCCAGCGCGCACAGAGACCAGGCACAGGACTGCTTGTGGGACCGGCACCCAGCCGGCGGCAGCGGCCGCAGGGGCTGTCGAGTGCAGGCCCTTGCGGCCGCACCTGGACGTCAACAGTGGTTGAAAAGCACGCACTGCGGCTCTGCCCGACACTTCTCAGCGCAATCCTGCACTTCAACCAGCCGCCCTTGCTCGGCCCAGGCAACGCCGGGAGCTAGGGTAACGGGGCCGCTAGAGTCGGAGGTGACGAAAGAGTCGCCCGGACGCAGAGGCGCTCCTGCCGGTGCGGAAGCGCACGCGCGTAGGGCACAGGTGCACAGCAACAGGGCAAGGAGCAGCGTCATGTCATGTCATGTTAGGCAAACGGTTTGAGAAACGCGGACGGCTTGGTGCGGGAGGGGGTGTCAACACCCCCCAGTCCCGCCGCCCAAGCGGCGCTGGCACCCGCAGATGAGCGGGTGTGGTTGTAGGGTGTACTGGCGGCAGCTCCAGCCTGAAGCGACACCCCACCCCAACCCCCGTCAGCTTAGCTGCAGAAGCCGCTGGTGATGCTGTTGACATCATAACGCCTGCTACTGGCCAACTCTCCTGCTGCCCCTGGTCCGGCTCGATGCTGGCGTGGGGATGTTAAGGGTGCGTGTACACCCAGCGGTGCAGCCAGCGGGGCACTTGCTGTACACTGCCCCTCTACGTCCTCGCTGTGCACTGCGCCTCCACTATGCTTGGTGTGCACTCTGCCACCAGCTGCCCTCCGGGCAATGACTCAAGCGAGGAGCATCGAAACGTTGCGTGCTTCCTCAACGCTGGTTGATGCTGCCGGCGCGCCCTCCTGCCCCTCGTCCAATGCAGCACAAGTGTAAATCACCCCTGCTGGGCCCGGCTCCCAGTCAACGCGTCCTCTGCCTTCTCTGACGTCCAAGGGTGCGGTTGACAGGGGAAGTTGAGATGGGGACACCGCGCAATCCCAAGGCTGGGCGGCTAAAGGGCTGGGCGCACAGGGGCGGGCAAATGCACAGGCACATGGGGCAAACCTGCTTTGCCCACGAACATTGCCTCTCATGTTGTCACTGCTGCCACCGCGCTCGCAACACTGGCTCTCAGCCCTGCATGTGCGTCACTGCCATGCATCGAGCGCTGCCCAGTAGCTCGTACTGTCAGTAACCCTGACCAGGCACCGACGGCCCAGGTCTGACAGAGTTGCTGTCCCCGGACTATGTGCCCTGGCTGTGCAACTCTGTACACGGTCTGCACAGCAGCCCTGCATACTCACAATTACAGTGTCAGGTCATCCCTGCACACAAACGACCACTATGTTTGTCTGTGCAACAAGCATGCCCCTGTTGGGTGGTGGGCAGCCGCGCTCCCGGTACAGTCCGGCACGCCAGCGAGCCAGCTACTGCTGCAGGTACCAGCACTCACAATTCCAATCAACTGAAAGTGCGCCTGCGTTACGTAGCAGGACATTCGACGTTTAATGTCATCACCTTGTGCCGGCTGCCGGGCTGGCTGCCGGGTGCGGCGCAGCGCGGGCGTGGCCTGGCCTGGCCATCGCTGCCAGTCTTCATTGCCAAGCACTGCCACAACATGTCCATGGTCAGCGCCCGGCCAAACCCTGGAGCAACATCTCCAGGTGAATGGAGGGGCACCATCCTGCAGAAAGTGCCCCTGCCAGGTGGCGGGGCCGACGGTCCTGGTACTTTGCTGACAGGATGATCACGCCAGTCACACAGATCTGCACAGTGTGTTACCAACTCATGAGTGGCACTCTGCGGCCTGCGTTGGGCCTGGACCTTTGCTTTGCGGGCGACGATGCCGAGCTCGCGTTCCGCCAGCGGCGTGCCAGGCTGATGCAGCCCTATGAGACGGGCATCCAGTGGTGCCGGGGGATCAGCTGGGCCATTGTGGCGGCCAAGCTGCTCTCCGACACGTCCGTGGCCCCGGCTGTGGCCACCGGCTGCCTTAGCAGCCTGCTCTTCATCGCCATGCCGGCCCACCTGCCGCTCAGGTGCGCCCCCCGAGGCGCCCGCGGCGAGCTGAGCTGAGCTGAGCGGCGGGGGCAACTTACCTCCCCACCGCCCAAGTGCGGCGCCGGTATCCCACCCCGCCTCTTTCCGCCTTGCACGCAGGCTGCGCTACCTGGCCATGGCAGCCATCAACCTGCTGCAGTGCTACGTGGGGCTGGCCTGCCATGCGTTCATGTACACAGAGCCTCCGGCTGTTGGAGGGGCTGTGGCGGCAGCGCAAGCTCTGGCCCTCACCGGTGAGAGAGCCTGTGCACGTGGCACGGGTGCGAGTGCGCATTGCCCAGCTGCCACCGCCCGGACCCCTGGCATCTTGGCATCCCTTGCAGCCCCTTGTCTTGGTCCAACCCTTGTCTCGTGCTGTTGTGCAGGCATTGGGAACGGCGCCTGCTGGCTCGCTGTGCATACCTGCTTCTCGCCTCTTCCCTTCAGGTGGGCGGGCGCATGAGGGGCGGGTGTACCGTAGCAATTGTTGTCGTGTGTAGAGCACGCGCTGGCAGCAGCTGCCTGCTCAGGGGGCTGCCCCGGTAGGCTACCAGCGCGCCACAAGTGTGCAGCAGGTGACAGCTGGGTGCTCCCCGCCGCGGCCAGCGCTATGCAGGCACGCGGCAGTCCCCCCGCGACACGCCCGCCCCCTACCGCCTGCCCGCTTCCCTTTCTCACCGCTTGTCTGCTGCCCCGCCGTCCCGCCCCGCTGCCCAGGTGGCTGTTCCCCCAGCTGTCGGCCATAACGGTAGTGCTGCTCACCCAGACGGAGGCGACATGCAGCAACGCAAACGTGCAGCAGGTGGGCGGGCGGGCGGCCGAGCGGCGGCGGCAACGCTAGCGTACTCGCATGTTACGTCCGTCCATGGTGGAAACTGCCGAGCCGAAACTGACATTGGCCATGAGAGGGGGTCAAGCATGTCCGGTGGTGCAGGGTCAGATGCTGCTGTGGGGGCTTAACTGGCTGGGCAGGGGAGGGGGTGCTGCTATTGCGAGGGTGCGCTGCCGCTGAGCTGGCTCAGCAGGGCTGCTTGTGGGTATTCGCCGCCACCGCTGCCCCGTGCCACCGGCGCTGTCGCTCGCATCAAACGGCGCCGCCCCCTTATGTTGCACCCTGTCTCTGTGCAGGGCTTCGCCTTCCTCAGCAGCCTCGCCCTCCACCTGCCCGCCTCACTGGCCCGGTCATCACCCGAAGGGCCGGCATCCGTTGCCAGCACCGCCGCCGGCACCGCCGCCGCGCATGCCAGCGCGTGCGCCTCCCTGCAGCCGGCTGTCGTCCTGCTGGCGTTTGCCGTCGTCGGGGCGTATGTGTACTCTGCAGAACTGGCGCAGCGCCGCACCTTTCTGCTTGACGAGCAGCGCTCGTCCCGCACGGCGCCGGCGGGGCGCCCCTGCCTCGCCGCCGCCGGCGCCGCTGCCGCCGCCGGCTCCCCAGCAACCACTGAGCCCTCCAGCAGTGCACCCGGCGATGGCTGCACTCCAACCCACGCCCTGCCGAAAAAGGGACTTGCAGCCGCCTCACTCTCATCTTTTGCAAGCGGCGCCCCCGCCTCCTCTGCCGCCCCTGCTGCGGCCGCGCTCAGCCCCGCCACGCTGCAGCACCTGCTGCGCTGCGCGCACGCGGCGTCGCCCCATGACTGCTGGCCCACCTTTGTGCTGCCAGCCCTCTGCTGCATGTACTCGTATGTGGTGGTGGGGTGGCGCTGAGCACCCCCTGCACCCGCCGCCCGCCCCACACGGTGAGCCCGCACTGCGGGGGGCGAGCCCCAGCCACTGCCCCATCCCACACTTCCAATGGCGGGGGCGCTTGTTGGGGCCGGCCGATGGCTGGTTAGTCCCACCTGTCGTAAGCTGCCGTCTGCAACCATGCTCACCCTTTGCAGCATGCTTATGCCCTGCCCCCTGCCCATGCCTACCTACTGACTACCTACCTGATCCCGCCGCTGCGCCTCTGTGTTAATTCTCCCCATGCAAGCTTGCCCCTGGGCTTGCCTCCTGCCCCTAGCCCATCTGTGCGCCCGTAGGCGACGCTGCGCCCTGCCCCCTGAATCAATAAGCGATGCTCCATAAAACGGCCTGGCTGCCCACCCGCCCTCTGCACCAATTGGCAAGCTTACACATCGTTTCTTCTCTCTCCTTGCCCTCTTTCCCCTTTTCATCAAGACTCTGCGGCCCCCCGCACCCCACCCCTCATTCTGCGCACCTCGCGCACCCACGTTTCCCTCCGTTCCATCACCTTGCCTGCCCCCCGCCTGCCTCCCAGCCCGCTTGGACTCAAGGCTGCCCTTCCGGCCGGACCCTGGCGCCACATGGTGTGCCGCCCCCCCTGAAAGGCACCAACTGGGGAGTTAGAACACATCCCGCGGTGCCCGCATGTGGCACCTCCCAAGCACAAGCAGCCCTCCCCTCCCCTGCCTACAATGTGAGCCCACGCGGCTTGTGTCAGTTTCACGACATCGCTCAGGCTTGCACCATACAGAGTTACTGGAGCCATCAGGTCTTGAACCCTGTGCCCTGCCCGGCCCACATTTGCGTCTGGCTGGGGTCGCTGGCGAGCCACACTGCGGCCAGGGAGGCCCGACAGTGCAGGGTTGAGCATCAGCGGCGGCGGCGGTCATGCGGCGGTAAAGGTGCGTTGTGGCCATGCGTTGGTATTGTGGGTGGCCAGCTCCGTGGTGCCAAAAAAGCACCTGCGCGGCTGACCTCAGCCCCAGGCTGACTGCAGGATATGAAGGAATTTATTTTTCTAATAGCCCGAGTTCGGCCGCTCCAGCGCCTCACAGCCCCGTCGGGCACAGAATTCCAGCCCAGCATCCGCCGGGGGCCCACTCTGCCAGGGAGTAGGTGCCCGGGAGTGAGCGCTCCTGGCCGGCGGCATGGCCTCCTCGGGCAGCTTCGGCCCAGACAGCCTGCTGCAAGGCAACCCACGCTACAAGAGGGTGAGCCATCTCGCACTTGTGGCGTACCCCGTGCGAAAGCTGTTCAGCCTGCACCCAGTCCGTCGCTGCCCTCCTACACAGCCACACACACGCCGTTTGCGCGCTTCGGCACCTCTTGCAAGCGAGGTCTTGCTTCCGCCGGTGCCCAGCCAGGGCGGTGCCGCCACCGCCCTCCTTCCTGCGAAGCCCTAGCACGACTCCCGCGGCTTGGGGGCACTCCCAGTGACTAGCTGCACTTGTTGTGCCCGGTATGGTCGGCCACACATGTCGCAAGGCACCCCCGTGCCTTGGCCTATGTGTCCTTGCTGATGCAGTTCCCTGCCCCTCCCCCGCCCTGGCAGGTACGGGACATCAACCGCGGCGCCTTTGGCTTCGTGGTGCTGGTGGAGGACACACAAACGGGGGAGCAGGTGGCACTCAAGTTCATAGAGCGCGGGCCCGAGGTTGGTGCTGTTGTGGAGCTTGCATGCATGCGCCTGCAGCCCCTCCTGGTGGCGCTGCCCACCTCGCAATGCCCGCCGGCCGGCCTCACAGTGCCCGCCGGCCCGCCTCACAGCGCCCCCCACCCCGCCTCCCACACACCTGCCCCGTGCCTGCTGCAGTTTGTCAACAAGTATGTGGAGCGGGAGGCAAGTGGGGATGGGCACGGGCTGGGTGCGGGCTGGCTCCACCACGCGTTTGCGGCCTGTAGTAGGGGCCTTGTGCGGGTGGCCGTGGCCAGATCCCTGTGCCTGCCTGAATGTCCCGCCTTACGTTACCGCCAGCCTTCCATTGCTCGTTACTCCCCACCCCGCCCGCCACCCCACACAGCGCAGGTCATCAACCACATGAAGCTGCGGCACCCGCACATCATAGCGCTGCGGGAGGTGTGTGTGTGTGTGGGTGTGCGGGAGCAAAGGGAGCGAGGAGCAGCAACTCGGCTTGTTTGCAGGCCAGCCAGGCAGCACGCAGGGCCAGCAGGCAGCCGTCCAGCCGTTTGCAAGCAAGCCTGCCGTGCTGGGTGAGCCGCACGCTCTGTATGCTGCATGCCGCAAGCCCGCCCCGCTACGCCCCACCCTCTCTCGTGCCCTCTTCCCTGGCAACGTGCACCCCCGCAGGTGTTCCTCACCCCCACCCACCTGGTGCTGGCCATGGAGTTTGCCCCCGGGGGCGACCTGCACTCGTACATTGCGGCGCAAGGGGGCGTGCCAGAGGATATGGCCCGCTGGTTCTTCCAGCAGCTCATGGTTGCACTGGACTACTGCCACCGCATGGTGAGGGGGCCACGTGATGCCTGGGATGTGCTCAGTGCTGCTGCTGGTGCTTCCAGCAGGACGGAGCGGCTGTGCGCTTTTGCCGGCGCATGATGAGGAGCATGGGTGTCCATCACTCACATACCGCAAGTGAATGCCGGCTGTGCGCGTTGCCTGCTGCACCACATGGTGAAGGGGGAAGGCTAGCGTCACACGCAGGTGGATACACATTCGCCTGCCCCGCTGGCCCTCCCTTTGCACCCGCACTGCTGGTTGGCCCCTGGCCCGCCAAATAGAGTAGCACGCGCTTGCCTGCTGCAGGGCATGAGCAGCCGGGACATCAAGCTGGAGAACACGCTGCTGGATGGGAGCCCGCGCCCGCTCATCAAGGTGGGGGCGGGGCTGGGGCAGTCGCTTGTGTTGTTATGTAACATGATTCACAGGGGGTGCAGCGACAGGCGGCTCATCAAGGTGTGACGCTGCCGAAGGGACGTGCGTGCAGCACTGCGCAGGCTCTGCCTTGCGCTCGCGCCGATGATCAGAGGCTCGCTGCCACTTGCTCCTGCTGCCAGCCCGGTGCCGCCCATCCCTGTCCCCCTGCCCCCGCCCGCACTTGGCACCCTGCTCACCTGCCTTGCTGCTTTCCCGCCGCAGCTGGCCGACTTTGGGTTCAGCAAGGACGCCAACGCGCACAGCGCCCCCACCAGCCGCGTGGGCACCCCCGCCTACCTGGCGCCAGAGGTGGTGGGCAACCAGCCGGGGCAGACGTACGACGGGCAGGTGGGCGGGCGTGGATCTGTGTCAGACATGGGGCGGGCAGATGTGCCGTGCTGCTTTGCTTTGCGTGGCCGCACCGTGGCAGGGCAGGTAGCGCTGAGTATCCCATGTTATACGGCAGAAAGCGGACGTCTGGTCCTGCCGCTGTGCCCCACTGTTCCGCCCTGCCCCGCCCTGCCACCGCTCCCCACAGAAAGCGGACATCTGGTCCTGCGGCGTACTGCTGTACGTCATGGCAACCGATGCCTTCCCCTTTCGGTGGGTGTGGGCCAGCTGCTGCGCCGCAGTGGTGACGTATGGTTGTACTGCCGTACCGCTGCATGGGGTGTGCCGCTGCATGGGGTGTGCCGCTGCATGGGGTGTGTCGCTGCAGGTCACTGCCACTGCTGCCTACCTCGGTGGGTGCTTTGTGGGCACTGTACAACAGAGGCTCCCTCGCTCTCCACTGCCTACCCTGGCTCGCATTCCGCCATGCCTTACGCCTCGTGCGCCAGCCCCCGTTTGCCGCCCGCCCCCCGCGCCTGCCTGACACCCGTGCCTCGCTGCCCCTCCCCTCCCCCCACCTCTCCCCTCGTTGTGTAGCCGCCCCGGCGACGCTTTCCTGAAGCCCAACCAGAAGCTCAACGCCATGCTGCAGCGCATCCTGCGGGCCGACTACTCGTTTGTTGTGGGCAGTCCGATCAGGTGGGTGGGTGGGTGCCAAAGGAGTCTGCACAGGCCACCCAGGGGCAGGCTTCAACTAGGCCCAGCGCTTGGGCGCCCACACAGCCTCACTGCTGGTGTGCTGTCACACTAGCGGCCGCTTTGGCTCGCTGCCTGCTGCGCTGCTCGACTGCCGACCCCGCGGCCTTGACCGCAGGAACAGCCAAAGTGATGGCGGCGGCGGTGGTGGGGGAGCTGCGGACACACACACTCGTGCACACCTGGTGCGGGTGCCTCCTCCCCTCCCCTGCCCCTGCAGCCAGGAGCTGCAACACCTCATCGGGCGCATGCTCACTCTGGACCCCGAGGCCAGGATATCCCTCCAGGCAAGCACGCAAGCAGGCTTTGATCAGCCTGTGGCCTGGGGCGCACTGCTGCTGGTGCAGCAGGCCGGTCGTCCCTGCACCACTCGCCCCTCTGTGGCGTGCCAGCCCAGCCATCCTTGGGCGTGTGCGCTCGCTGGATGAATGCCGCTCCAGCCACGCACTTGCCGGCCCTCCCTGCTCCCGCGCTCGTCTTCACCGCTCGCCTGTTTGCTCGGCCCCCCGCCAAGTGTTCACCGCTTGCCTGCCAGCGTGCCCCTTGCAGGAGATACTGGAGCACCCCTGGTGTGCACGGGGCCTCAACCCTGCCACCGTTGCCTTCAACGATAGCATTGTTGCGGTGCGCCGGCAGCACCTCTATGGCAAGGGTTGCGCAGGGTGGACACACAGACTGCTGCACGGCGCCTGTCGGTGCAATGCCTGTACTCCTCTCGCTTGCGGCTGCCCAGAAGCTGTATGCTGGACGCAGCTGTGGGCCGGGCCTCCCTGCCACGTGCCACCCACCTGGCTTGCCGCGCACCCACCAGCCACCCTGCCGCCATGCAGGAAAGCCAGGAGAACCAGCCATCTGCTGCGCTGCTGGACGAGGTGGGTGGGTGGGTGGGTGGGCGATTGGCCTTGGCGGCATTGTGCGCACACCATCAGCTGCAGCCTGCCGCAGTCCTGTGCACATCCTGCTCCCTCCCATCTTCGACTTGCTGCCCCAACACGGCAGGCTCGCCCCTCCCCCGCTTGCAGGTGCGGGCCATTGTGCTCCAAGCCGGCAGGGAGGAGCATGCCGGGGCAGCGCAGCAGGGTGGCCGTTCCGGTGGGTGGGTGCAACCAGGGCGCTGGGGGAGACCGGGACGTCAGCCAGGCTGGTTCAAGGGCGGGGGGCCTGAAAGGAGGCGGGGGAGGGAGCATGTGCCTGCTGCGCCCTTGGCACGGCAAGCGCATCTCACCTCAATCTCTCACTTGGCCTGCCCACCCGCTTGCATGCCTCCCACCCACCCATCCTCATTCCCTTGCCTTGCCTTCCCCTCTCCCGCCTGCTCTCTCGACCTGCCCGCCCGCCTGCCTTCCTCTGACCCTCCGTGCCTGCCTGCCTGCCTGCTGTAGGTGCCGGCCTCGTGGGCAGCGCCAGCGTGGGCGCCTCCTTGGATGAGCTGGTGTGCAGGGCAGAGGATGCCATGGGAGACTCCTGGGATTGGTCCAAGTGAGCCCCGCCGGCGCCCACTCCGCCCTCAAGCTTTTGGCGTGCACCGGTAGGGTCGCATGCAGTCGAGGTTCAAGTGCCACTCAGTGAGCTCGTTTTCAGAAACCCCGCCTTGGACGCCTCGCCTCGCCACGCCTGCCTGCAACACCATTCCTTCCGTAACTGCCCTTTTCTTTGATCTTCCAGCTTTCCTTTGCATTGTACGGTACAGGTAGGCGTTTCACCACACTCTCTCTCCACTCCCCAGCCTCTTGGTACCTATGTCTCTCCACTCCCCATGCCTCTCGAATCCCCAAGTCCCTCTACTCCCCATGTCTCTCTGCTCCCCATGCCTCTCTACTCCTCTTGCCTTTCCACTGCCCATGTCTCTCCACGCCCCTCGTCTATCTACTCCCCTTGCCTTTCCACTCCCCATGCCTCTCCACTTCGTCTCTCCACTCGCCTGTCAGCACGCAGGCAAGCGTATGTATTGGACACCCAAATGTACTCAAATGAGAACACTTGCACACAACCGCCGGCCACGCCAACACTCACCCATTCACCTCACATCCGCCACTTTCATCAGACCCCTGTCCCACCTGAAAATGCAAACCGATAAGATTTGCCTTGTTGCCCAGCTTTTTGCCTGCAACGCGTGTCCCTCGTGTGTTATCGCCCACAGGCTTCCTTTGTGACCCTCTTTCACTTGTGTAAAAACCAAGGGGAGCTGTCACAGCACGCTTGGGCACATGGTGCTGTTTCATCCACGCCGGTGCCGCTTGATTCCTGGCACTCAGCGGTATGCTGTGCCTGTGCATGCATGGACATCCCCCGCCCCTCTCCAAAGGGACGAGGGGGCCGCGGTGCGGAGGTGCCTGGTTCTGTTTGACAGTTGGGGGAAACGAGATCATGTGGGCAGAGCACAAACCATGAGTGGCACTTGTGAAGGATGTTGAGGAGTGGTGAAGAGGCGGAACAACTGCAGGCGGTGGTCTGGGAGGGAGAGCATGGAGGGCGCTGGCGGGGGACAGGGGCAAGGCGCTGGCTGTAGTGTGCTTGGGGGTGCTAAGAGGCAGCAAGTGGGGCCACTGCCATACTGTGCTGCCGGGGAGCGCCAAGAGGCAGCAATGGGTGTGTAGCACTATGGGATCTGCCCTGCCCTGACTCAAAGGTCAGGTGTTAAGGGAGGCAGGTCCCGGCGTGAGAGTGAGAGTGAGACGCGGCCCTCCTGCCACAGCTCAAACAGGCGGTGCAGGTCGGTGCTCAGCGTGGGCATCAC
>JAPTJF010000594.1:0-32071 GCA_029339195.1 Micractinium sp. NFX-FRZ
AGCGAGGGCTGCTAGCCCGAAACAAGCGTGAGCCGCAGCAAGCGAGCTCACCCACCTTCAGAAAACCCCACCCACCCGACCCGCCCACCCACCCACCCAGGAGTCCCTGCGCCCACAGGCGGTGTGCGGTGTGCAGGGAAATCCTGGTAAGACACATTCACTAGTCCACTGGCGCTTCCATGGTGCCCTCTGCAGCTGCTCTTCACTCTGCCATGTAGTTGTAGCTGGAAAAACGAGCAAGGGCTATCCTGCCCTTCATGCAAGCCGGGCAGAGGGGTGGGTAGGGCACCAAGGGGAGGGGCTGCAGTAGGCAGGTGCCTGCTTGACTTCCAGCAGCACCAGCCATGCAACAGCCGGATGCAGGAGGCAGGTGCCCTGTTGACTTCCAGCAGCACCAGCCATGCGACGGCCGTGTCGGGCTACCTCACCGGCAGTTGGGTGTCCCAACACCGGCAGTTGGGGAAGGGTAGGCACCGCGAGCACTGCTGCTGGTGCTGGTGGTAGCCTTCCCAGGAGAGCGGTATCCCCCCTGGGTATCCCCTCACCCTGCAACACACAGAAAGCAGGCCAGGACCTGGAACGCAGGACCTGGAACGATGGGCCGTGAACTTGAAGGGGGCTGCCAACAGGTCGCTGCCGCTATTGGCCGGCCACAAAGGGTGGGAGCCCGTCAGTCATATCAAGCTGGGCAGGCCTAGGGGGTGGATTGGGAAGCTGGGGGGCCACCACCGCAGCTGCCAAGGTTTCGGCTAGAGCGGGACTTTCCTCTGCTGACAAGGCCACCGCTCGTGTGTTCGTCCCCAAGGCTCGCCCCTGTCAGTCCGCGCTGCCAGGCCTCAGGTAAAGCGCCAGGCACGGTCCGTGCTGCCAACCTCAGCTGCGCTTCACATCCCTCCAACCTACCCACCGCTTTCACCCCTCGGCCGACCAGCGCAGCCCTCCACGGGACCAGGCACGCAAACCAGCGAAGCAAGCTATGCTGCGACGCAGTTTTAGCGGCGGCGGCAGCCTGGCGGCGGCGCGGGGGCCCAACCGGCTGCTGGCGGCAGCAGCCGCCCTGGCCTCCCTGGCGGTGGTCGCGCAGGCAGCCTCATTTGTGGTTGAAACAGGCAGCATGCGCATCTCCCAGCCCGCCAGCATCGCCGCCACCTTTGACAGTGCAATTGGAGATGTGAGAGGGGGCGGGGAATCTGGCAGGCAGGGGTGCGCGGAGTGGGGGCCCCTCTTGCAAGTGTGCCTGTGCCAGTGCACCAGTGCCCAGCTTGCCGACATTGACCGACCTGGCCGATGCCATCCATACCTCTCTTTTGCCCCACCATCAACCCCCTGCCTCCTCCCTCCCTGGCGGCTTCACCTGCCTGCCCCGTCCCCCACCCTTTCCCGCCCTCCCCGCCCTCCCCGCCCTCCCCACCGCCCGCGCTGCCATGCCCTTTCCCTGTTCCTCCCAGCCACCCACCCTTCCACCATCCCGTTTCCCGCCCGCAGCCGGCTGTCCCCTGTTCGGCAGGTGGCGCACCGACTGAATGCTTCCACCGCCACCACGTCCTCACTCTCTGTTGCTACCCAGCCCACCCTATCCCCCAGTTCGGTGCCCTGGCGTGGTGCCCGCCCGCCTCCCTCCCCCCCCTCCACACCTCCACACATCCTCATTCCTATCCCGAGTTGACCTTTTGCCAGGACCTCTGAATCGCGCGGTTGCGTGCATTCCAGCCAACCACCCCGCCCTGTCCCCACACCGCTCCGCCCACACCGCTCCCGCCACACCGCTCCGTGCTCCCAGGCGCCCCCACTGCCATGTCCTCACACCGCTCCGCCCTCCCTGCCCCTGCAGTTTGGCGTCCCTCTGTATGGCGGCACGCTCACAGGTGAGACCACAATTTGAGAGTCAAGGGCGAGGCAAGACTGTGTTGTTCCCGGGGTGGCAGCTAGAAACAAGAGTCAGATTCAATGTGGCTGGATGGGGGGGTTTGAATGTGGGATGCAGGCGTTCGACCGTTGTGATCGCTTGCTTGACGGGTGCTGACGTCCTTCCGGTGCGGTGCCCCCGCCCCTGCTCGGGCTGCAGGCTCCGTGGTCTACTTCCCAGCCAACCACCTGGGCTGTGCCGAGTTTGAGGTGCCCCTGCCGCCCGCTGCCCCAGGTGGCTTCCCTCCCGTCCTGCTGGTTGACAGAGGCGGTGAGTGGGGGGATGGGGCTGGTGGGGGGGCTCTTGTGTGCGTTGCGCACCTGCTGCAGGGCTGTGGGACTGAGCAGGGCGGCTGGGGGCTGAGCATGCCCGTGTTGGGCGCGAGCAGGGGGGATTGGGTGCTGCAATGTGGAGAAGGCGCGGGCGGTATGGGCAGCCCCCGGCCCTGAGCCATGCCGCCTGACTGACACCTAAAGCTGTACTGTCCCAAGCGCTGCTCCCCTTGGTATCCTTGTGTTGCAGACTGCTACTTTGTGGAAAAGGCGAGGTATGGGCAGCGGGCGGGGGCGGCGGCGGTGCTGGTGGCCGATCACACAGAGGTAGGCGTGTGTGGTGTGGAGCACGGAGAGTGGTGTGGGTGTGGGTGTGTTTGTGTGGGTGGGTACAGGCCCTGAAGTGTCAGCGAGGATCCATTGCAGTGAGGGCACGGGTGCCTTGGGGGGGTGTCTGCTGCCACTATGCGGTCGAGGTTGCGGGCTTAGGGAGGCGGCTGCAATGGATCCTCGCTGGCCGAGACATGTGTGCAAACGCCAGCTCTTCGTGTGCACTGCCCCCTCCTCAGGAGCCCCTGCCGGCCGTAGCCATCCCTCGAGGACAAGCCCCAGGCCCACCTTGCCCACCCAACTCTTGCCACTCTTTTTCTTTCCACCTTTCTCTTCACCAGAGCCCCCCCAAATCTCACTTCAGAAGAGAATATCCCATCTTTCCACCTTCCTGGCCCACAGGAGCCCCTGCTGACCATGGCCATCCCCGCGGACAAACTCAAGGCCCACCTAAATCTCACTTTCTTATGCATTCCCCACCTCTCTCTTCACAGGAGCCCTTGCTGACCATGGCCATCCCCGAGGACAAGCCCGAGGTGGCGGCGCTGGTCAAGGAGATCACCATACCCGTGGTGCTGGTGCAAAAGGTGGGGAGGGCAGGTGACCTTCCGGGGGGGGGGGGTGTTGAGGGAGGCAGGGGTGCCTGGTGAAGAAGTGGCGCTGGCCAAGGGGGGCCCTGCCTCCCTCTCTTTTTTCCTTCCCACGGTCTCTACCCTTCCTTCCCAGCCACCTGCCTCCCCCACCTCCCTCCCTTCCCTCACGCATCCCCCGCGCCTCTCATCACCCTATCTTACCCTACTCAAACCTCGCCCTCCACCTCCCCCTGCAGGGCGTGGGCGGGCGCATGAAGGCTGTGCCGCAGTCGGCGGCAGGGCCACCCCTCGACTCTATTTAAACATCTCCCTGCCTCCCCCTGCAGGGCGTGGGCGACCGCATGAAGTCGGTGCTGCAGTCGGCGGGGGGCCACCCAGATGTGGTGGTGGAGATGGACTGGAGCGACAGCATTGCGCACCCCGACGCCAGGCGCGTGTCCACCAAAGCTTCCTGTCTGTATCAAAGCAGGGCACAGTGCCTGGTTGTGAAGGGCATGCGCACCTCCCCCCGCAAGCAGCCGACGGCTGCACACACCCCGAACGCCTCTCTGGACCCACACCTGCAGCTGCCGCTGGGGCAGGCGCAGCTGTGTTCGCTCCCATGCTGCCCCACCTTCTGCTGCCCCCTTCTCCTTCCGCCTTTGCAGGGTGTAATGGGAGCTGTGGTTTACCAGCCAAGACGCGTGCACCTCACACCTCCTTCCACCTTGACCTTTCAACCTGATTTTAGTTGCAGGGTGGAGTGGGAGCTGCTGTGCACCCCACATTTCCTCCCTCCTCCTGCTCTTCCGCCTCCTCCCAAACCTAACTTTATCTGCAGGGTGGAGTGGGAGCTGTGGTTCACCTCCCAAGACGCCTGCGGCCGTGCCTGCGACTCCACCCGCGCCTTCCTGCAAACCTTCAAAGACACGGCACAGTCGCTGGAGCAGGTGGGTGGTGGTTGGGGTGGTCAGAGTGGTGTGTGTGTGTCAGATCAAGGCAGGGGGAAGGAGTAGCTTTCTGCAGTTTGCTCTTCTGCATTCTACCTTGCCCACACGCCAAATCTTCTGACCTCAACTGCACCTTCGGCCGGGCCGTGTCCTGCAGGAGCGCTAGCACGCATTCACGCCCCACGCCATGAGCCGCGCCTGCACCCCCAGCTATGCCCACCCACCCCACAGGTGCTCTCCCTGCCCACCCACTGCCCTCATGCTGCTGCAGGAGCACTTCACCCAGTTCACGCCCCACGCCATGAGCCGCTCCTGCTCGCGCTGGCAGGACCCGCAGGAGTGCGAGGCGGCGTGCATCCACCGGGGGCGGTACTGCGCGGCCAACGCGGTACCGCAGCAGTACGCGGGGAAGTACCGTGGAGCGCAGGTGTGTTCAAGGTGGTCGGTGGGGCAGCGCGGTACCGCAGCAGTACGCGGGGAAGTAATCCTGCAGAACAAGCGATGCAGGTGGTGGGGCAGAACATGCGACGCTTGTGTGCCCTCCCATGTGCCATGCTCGTAGAACACTCTTACACAGCCCAACCCCATGTGCCCCTTGGTCTCCTCAATCCCGCAGGTTGTGGAGCAGAACAAGCGCCACCTGTGCGCCTTCCAGGTGGCCAACGGGACCCAGGCGGAGCCCTGGCGCTGGTGGGGGTACGCAGCAGGTGAGGCGGTAACTTAATTGAGCTTGTTAAAGAGCGGGTGGGGCGTGGTGTGTGCTGCGGCATCTGAGTGCCAGGCCAAGCCCTGGCTCTGGTGGGAGCAAGCTGCCAATGAGGCGGCCGCAGAGAGGGTGAGGCATGGGCAGTGGGCAGTGGGTGGGTGCTGCACCCGGAGGTGGGCCCGAAGCGCTTACCTCAAAGTGCTGCAGCGAGGGCAGCAGCGGCTGCCAGCCCCCACCTCCTTCCCCTCGCCGCCACAGCAACCGCCACTGCTCCCCCCTGGTGTCGACACCACCTCGCCCGCACCGTGTCAGCTTGACGCTGCTTTGCGTGCTGCGCTGCAGGCCCCCGCGCCTGCTCCCACACACCTCTCTTCCATGAATGCGTGCCCTCATGCCCGGTCTCATTTGCAGGCTTTGGCGCCAGCTGCACCATGGCGGGGGGCCGCTTTGACGCCGCCTGCGCCGAGGAGCAGCTGCGGGCGGCGGGCATTGATGTGACTGCAGTCAACGCCTGCATGGGGCCCTCTGATTCTGACCTCACACACCCAGTCATGGAGGTGGGCTGGCAGGGCGGCGGTAATGGGGGTGGAATGTTACGGCTGGGGGGGCACAGGAACAAGGGGAAGGGAGTGGACACTGAAGTTGGGCAAGGCTGGGCAGGCGGGGGAGGCGGGGAGGCCTGAGAGATTGGGCCTCAGTAGTGCGGGGGAGGCGAGGGGGCACGGCCCTGACCCTGGCAGGAGCAAGAACCTGCGGCCAGCAACTAACAGGCTGTGTTGGCCGGCCTGCCCCCTGGCGCGCCCCTCACAATTCACTACCTCTGTTTCTCCCCGTGCAAAACAACGCGACGCTGCAGGCGGTTGCAAAGCCATTGGCTGGCCTCCCCTGCCTCTCACAATCACGCCATGCCCCCCTCCGTGCCGCCCTGCTGTCCGCTGCAGGCCTAGGGCGACGCAGAGCGCTGCAACCCGCACTGGCAGCACAGGCTGACCTTCCTTCTTGCCTGCCTTGCTCCCTGCTCCCCCCCCTGCAGGCCCAGGTGACGGCCCAGGCGGACGCTGAGCGCAGCGGGCGGGGCCTCGTCATCCTGCTGCCCACGGTGCGTGCACGTGGCAAGGTGGTGGGGTGGCAAGGTGGTGGGGTGGCAAGGTTGGCGTTGGGGTTTTGCGGAAAGGGACCGCTGAGTACCCCAGCAGCCATCGCCACAATCAGCCGATCGCCAGCTTTGCCTCATCGACTCATCCCCACCCCTCTGCCACAGACCTCTTCTTACGACCACCCACCCACCAACACTCTTTCTCACCCTCCTATCCCCCCGCCCCTCCCACCACAACAAGCAGGTGGTCATAAACGCTGACCAGTACCGAGGCAGCCTGGCGGCGCCCGCCGTGCTGCGCGCGCTGTGCGCCGGCTTCTCCGAGGGCAGGTAGGTGCGCTCCGGGGGTCTTAAGGCCGGCTGTGGGAGGGCGTGTCCTTGCCGCTGCTTGCCGGCTTGGCCTCCTCCCATGCATGAGCCTCCCATTTGCCAGAGCACGGCCATTGAGCACGTCTTGCCACCTCCATCCCGCCTGCACAAAGCGAGCCGCCCGCCCGCCTGAGCGTCGCCCCTGAATGTCAGTTACTGTAACAGCCCCGCTTCTGCCTTGAATCCCCAACCTTCCCTGTACCTTCCATCCACCCCACCACGCGTGCCCTGCAGCGAGCCCCCGATCTGCCTGAGCGGCGCCCTGAATGTGGACGACTGCGCGAGCGGCGCCGACAATTGCTGGCGCGGCGAGGCCGGGCTCAGCGCCTGCGTCGACACTTTCAGAGGCTTCGTGTGCCGCTGCCCCGCGGGTGAGTGGCGCCTCCCTCGGGGGAAGGCGACGTGATGGGGCACACACACACATGCGTGGGGGAGGGGCAGCGCCTGTGCAGGCACCCAACTTCTGACGGCTTGCGTGCTTCGGTGCGTGCTTCACATGCCTTCACCCAGCAGCAGGGTGGGAGGGCAACGCTTGGGCATGGTCTGATGTGGGCGTGCGCGCCCTGCGGCATCAGCCTGCCCTCACCGCACCACACCTGGCCTCGCCCACTCCACCACCTGACCTGCAGGGTGGGAGGGCGACGGGCGGACGTGCTCCGATGTGGACGAGTGTGCCCTGCACATTGACGGCTGCGACCAGCTGTGCGTCAACACCCCCGGCTCCTACCACTGCGCCTGCAACAGCGGCTACACGCTGGTAAGTGGGTGAGAGGGGGGCTGGGGGCATTGAGGCAGGCGTACTCTGGCTGTTGAAGGCAGCCAGCCCCCCAGGCTTCCACCACTGCGTATGCAACAGCGGCCACACGCTGGTGAATGATTGTGTGGGCTGGGTGTACAGAGGCAGGCGTTGCGATATTGTCAGTGTTGTGGGCGGCCAGCCCCCCAGGCTTCCACCACTGCGCCTGCAACAGCGGCTACACCCTGGTGGGTGGGTGAGCAGGAGGGGACTGGGCACAGTGAGTTGTATAGTGTGCTGTGTGCATACGTGGTCGTGCACATGTGCAGGTGTTTGCGAGCGCGACGCAGATCGCAGTGCTGCTGGCATGATAGGCATGTCACCGCCTGTCGGCCCTGCCCGCCTTCCTTTGCCCGCCTGCCCGCTTGTGCAGCTCTCTGGTTGCTGCAAGCCTCACCCCCGCGAATTCACCTTGAGGCAACTGTATCCTGCGTGGCACAGCAGGCACAGCGCCCCGCCATGCCCAACCACTGGCTTCCCGTCTGCGCACCCCTGATGTGCCCGTCCCTCTCCCCTTCCCCCTGATTGATTGTGCAGCACGGCGGGCAGGGCGCCCCAGGCATGTGCATCCCAGACTCCTTTGGCCCCCGCAGCCGCCTGCCCGCCTGGATCCTGGCCCTCCTGATTGTGGGCACCGTGGTGGCGGTGTCAGGTGAGGCGGTTGTCCTGACACCTGGGCACATGTGGGTTCAACTGTTGTGTTCTAGAATCTGATGGTGGTGGCGGTGTCAGGTGAGCCGTTTGCCTCGTGACTGGCCGGATGATGGAGTGGTTCTGATGCAGGGTGCTGTGGCGGCGGCGTCAGGTAGGCCCAGGGGGGCCAAAGCGCCTCTGCTACGACCTGCTGGTCTGGGCAGGCGCATAGGCATCTGAGCAGCAGTTTTGCTGGGTTTGCAAGTCTGAGCAGGCGCACAGGCATCTGAGTTGGGGCATCAGGCACTTCAGCTGAGCTGGCATGACAGCACCCAGGCAGCCTGCTCGCCCCGCAGCCGCGCAGGGTGCCTGCTCCTCTCCCGCCTCGGCTGCTGCCTGCTGGGCGCCCCTGGCCCCCGGTTTACACTCACATCCTGGAAGCATGCTGGTGCCGTTGCCTACCGCCTGCTGGCCTGTGGCATGCATCATTCCTCGCTCGCCCCGATGCCCCTGCCACTGCATGGGTCCCCTGGTCGCCCCCTGATGCTGCAGTGGCGGGCCTGTTTGTGTACCGCTGGAGGCTGAGGAGGGAGATGAGGAGCGAGGTGCACGCAATCATGCGAGAGTGAGTTGCTCTAATGCAGTGTTTATGAACAATTTAATGATGAGCAGGTATTTTGGGACGAAATGGGGAGGATAAGGAGGAAGGAGGAGCGAGGCATGCCCTCACGAGACTTGAGTAAGCTCCTCAGCATGGTTATGCTTCATGCCGCTGGGCACTTACAGCCCGGCCTGCTGGCACCGCTGGCAGGCATTTGTTTACCATCCCAGCAGCATGCAACCCTCTTCTTGATGTTTGGTGCCCCTTTCTTCTGTCACGCTCTTTCCCGCATTCTTCTCCCTGTTGGGCTCCTCTAATACCCAACTCGCTGCCTAGAATGTCCTGCCCGCTCAAGGTTTCCCCGTAATTCACTCACTCACTCACTCACTCGCTCCTCTCTTACAACTCGTCATCCTCCTTGCTGACCTGACCTGGCAGGTACCTCCCAATTGGCTCCTCCTTGCTGACCTGGCAGGTACCTCCCCATTGGATCCTCCTTGCTGACCTGGCAGGTACCTCCCAATTGGATCCTCCTTGCTGACCTGGCAGGTACCTCCCAATTGGATCCTCTGATGCCGAGACCGCCGCTCTGAGCGAGTCGCTGCTGCGCGGTACCCGCAAGGGCCCTGGCGGCGGCCAAGGCGGTGGCGCGGCAGGCAGCACAGGGGCCGGCGGCAGCGGGCGCTTCAAGAAGCCGGCACCATTGGCTGATTTGGAGGAGGGAGAGGAGGAGGCTGAGCGCGGCGGCAGCGCCGGCGGGGGGACCATTGCTGCCGGGTTCACGCCCACCACCCCTGGCCCCAGGTAAGAGCCAGCTGACTTGTTGTGGGGAGGATGAAAGAGAGCAGTGGGAGCAGTGCTGGCAGGTGCTCAGCCCAGACGGGCTGTTGTCAAAAGGTTGCACCCCAGCCATGCACCAAGGGGCAATGTGCCTTGCGCCAAGCATTTTGGCCAAGCTCACAAGCCTGCCCCTGCCCCGCCGCTACACCTGTCAGCAAGCACCGGGCGCGCAGACCACTGGCGTTTCCACTTTCCGCCTGCCCCCGCCCCGCCACTGCAACGATTGACAAGCAGGGCGGCGCTTGCACACTTTCTGCCTGCAGGTTTGCAGCCCCGGGCTTCACCGAGCTCACAGACCTCCCATCCCCCAGCCCACGCCGCCTGCCTTGAGTGGACCCGCCCCTCCTGCCATCGTGAGTGGAGAAGGGTCTCCCCGCCCGTACCCGAGGGCCCTGCCGTGAACGGAGGGCACCCCGTTCCACCCCACGGCGCATGTATGGAGGAGCACACCGCTTCCACAGCCCACGGCGCTGCCGTGAGCGCCGGCACGGCAGCCCACGCTGCCTGCTGCAACAAAGGAGCGGCACCCCTGCCCAGCCCCGGCCACCTGGCAGCAGCTTGCGGAAACAACAAAAACAACAACAAACAACAACAAACACCCTTTCTTCTGTGCGCTACCGACAGCTGGCGCTTGTATGCAGTTAGGGGAGCCGAAAGCCCTGTCATACCCCGTTTCCCACCAGGCCTTGCCAACCCATCAACCATGCTACCCCCAGCCCCATTTCGTTGTGCTTCTGAATACGCATCCTCCAAGCTGTCTGTGGCACACCCGCTGCCGCCCGCATCCATTGCAAGCCCCCGTTCCATGCCCGCAAAGTTCCCTCCGAGGGAGTCCCTGTCCTGCTGCTGTGACATGATCACGTGCACCTGTCCCCAGATGCCTGCCATGCGTGCATGCCTGTCCCCAAACCAGTGTGCCCTCAGACATCTGTGCCTGCCCTCCTGTACTTGATTGCTGTAACAACAGAAGTTTGTGCAGCACCTGGCCCACACACCAGCCGTGCCGTATGCTCACCCCCCCCCAGCACCACCAACCCGCCACAAGAGCCCTTGTCAAGAGCAGCGTTTTGACGCCTGCCTGGGATGGCACCGCAGGGGGGATGCTGAGCAGCCCTGCCTGGCCCCTGCTCCCACAGGACCGGTGCTTGCATGGTCGAGAAAGGTCATGGGTCGTGGGTAGTGAGCAGCGCCAGGCGCATAACGCGTTGCATGCGGTCAGCAAAATTGGTGCGGAGAGAACGGGCTGCGCCCAGCGCGTTCGAAAGCTATACTACCTGCCTAGCGTCATATCATACAATGCAGCATCACAGCGCACAGCGCTGTGGTGCCACAGGCACCTGCCTAGCCGCCTCTGTCGGCGCCTGAGCAGGGGGCCCTGGGGCGGGGCCGCACCGTGGACACACGTGCACGCCCCTTGCCGCGCTGCGCCGCAGGCATGTGCTCACTCTGCAGGCCCTCCCGCCCCAATCTGCCCCGTCACGCTGCTCCAGCTGAACAGCCGCTCCTCCTGCTGCACCGGCGGTGCCGTCTTCTTGCTGGCGCCCAGGAAACCCTCGTACCTGCGGCATCCAGCAAATAAAGAGAGCTTTGAGCAGACAGAGATGACGCACCTGCTGGGGCCCTGGAAGCCCCAACCCGACGGCACAGGTGGCGTCAGCAGCAGGAACACGCACAGTGCGGTGCAGCGCAGACAGCAGCCACCGAGGCAGCAGGGAACCATTGGCGGAGGCTGCTGCCATGCTGATTGGGACCACTGTGAGAGCAAACGGTGCGCTAGCATGCGCGGCAAGAGGTGGTGAGCAAGCCTGGAAAAAGCATCACCGCCAGCCCAGGTTGTACCGCAGCCCAGGCCCCCAGCACCCCCTCTGCCCAGCGCCCGTGTGCCGGTACTGCATCCACAGCATCCTCCAGTCCCGCAGCCCCAGCCTCCCCCTCTTCCTGCACTCTTGTATGCCTGGCCGTGACCTGCTGTCAGCGCGGAAAAGCCATGCCCCTGCCAGCACCCACCCGCTGCGCGCAGCACCCAGCTCACCCTCGTATCGCGTTGCCCATGGCGCTGGACACCTGGAAGTAGTTTGACTCCAGGTCAAAGATCTGCGGGGGGTGTGGTGTAGCGGGGGCGACAGCTGGTGACAGGCAGGGGGCAGAGCTCGGCTGGGCCTCCCTACTCAACAGTGGTGGAACGTGCAGCGGCAGCGTCTCGGCAACGACGGCGGGCTGCTCGCCTCCCCCATCCAGCGCGGCAGCGGCGCCCTGAGCAGCCTCCTTTGCCCACACGCCAAGCCACCCCTGCTTGCCTGCTTCTCCACTTGACGCAGCTCCTCCGCCACTTGCATGCGCTTCCGCTCCAGCTGGTCAACCTCAGGTAGCTCTCCCATGGCCGCCGCCGGTGCTGCCGCCCCGCCACCGCCGCCGTCGCCACCGGCTGGCCGCTTCTTGTCCGCCACCTGCTGGTGCTGCTGTTGTGCGTGATGATGTCCTGCCCCTGCGCCGGCCGCTGCCGCTGTGGCTGCCTCTCCTCCGCCGGCCACAGCTGCTGCCGCTGCTGCTGCCTGGGCCGCCGTTGGGGTGCCTCCGCCGCCTCTTGATTTCGTGCGGGGCTTTGGCCGCGTCATGGCCTCTACGGCGTGTGCTCTGTCCGAACGCGATCGGCGAGCAGCACAGGCGACAGCTATGCGGGATAAGCTTGCGGACACACGCTGCAGTTACGGGCTACGGTGTGCACAAGCAACAGGGGCTTGCGCCACGGTGGGCTGCAATGGCGCCAGGGAGGCGGGTACGGCCCGCCCGCTGCTCGGCGCGCCGCGGCGGCAGCCTGCTGGGGGCGGCCTGTTGTTTTCTTGCAACACGACGGCCTATCACATGCAGCACCATGTCCGCCCTCCTTTTCAAATCAACTTTGTCGCAGGGTGTCTCCATTTCTCACACCACGTGCATGCCCCTGCAGGCTCACGGCTCTGTAATGTGCAGGGCTTTGCCGTTGTGCGTCATGCTGCCTGCCCGCCTGTGCCTGCCCGCCTGTGCCTGCCCGGCCTGCCTGCCTGTCCATCCTACCTGCGCCAAACGCAAGAAGTGGACAGTGCCAGCGTGGCGCGCACGGGGTTGGCGGGCGGGCGGCGGGCGGGGGGAAGGGGCGGAAACGACGGAAGACGGTGCACACATGCACTGCAGACTGCATGGGCATGGGCATTTGAATCACTTCAGCAACATCATGCACTGCAGACTGCATGGGCATGAGCATTTGAATCACTTCAGCAGCGTCATGCACTGCAGACTGCGTGGGCAGGCGGGCGAGCACGCAGGGGCGCCAGGGTGCCAAAGCCGGCAGCGGCACTGCCAGGCACTAGGGGCGGGCGGACGAGGAACATGCCTGCCTGTAGGCTCGGCTCGGCTTGGCTGGCTGGCTGGCTAGCTGGCAGCAAGTGAACGTAAAGCAGGGCCAGGCACCGTAGTTTCAACATCACAGTGCTTCAACCAGAACAGAATGCCCGTGACCTGGCGGCTTTAGATACCCACAGCTGGGAGGTTACGTAAATGGGAGAGACTGGCACAATACGGAGGGGAGTATGCTGGCACAACACGGCTCGTCACAGGGGCTCGGTAGAAGGGATCAGTCTCGGGGTGAAGATCCTGCAGCACGAACATCCACCAGAGGGTGCAAACTCGAGGCTAGCAGCGAATTGACAGCTGGCGCATTTGGGGCCTGGGTCAGCTGCCCAGGTAACAGAGGCGGAGCCTTGGAGACGCCCGTTGCCTAGGGCCTCCATGGTCCGTGAAATATGTGTGTAAAGGGAGACAGAGGCATCAGAATTGCCCACCGCCCTAACACACAGCCTGCCTTCGGTTGAACGGCGGTTGGGCGGCAGGCGGCACGCAGCCAGGCAGGCACATGTGCAGGTTTGAGATCCAGCACGCCCACACGGTCAAACTGTTCATTCGCATGCCTTGACGCGGGATGTTATCCTGGCAGGCATTGCGTCAGTTTACCAGGCTGTTGGACTGCCTGTTGCACGGACGCAATGGGAGGGATGGGATACTGCCGGCGGCGCCGCCTGGCAGCTGCGGCCAGGGGTGCCCCCACCCTCTTACGGTTTGAAGGCCCCCACCTGCCCATAACTAGGCGTGTATGGAGCCGTCAGTCCGCCTGGATCCCCTGGCTCGTTCTGCAAGCCCTGCATGTCCATGTGCCGGTTTCGATGATGGAGGAAAGCGGGGGCTGCGCAGGACATAAGCGACGCTTTCCGCGGTTTGCGCCATTCCCCCGGCCGCTTCCTCTAACGTGTCCCTCGCCCAAGCCATGAAGACCCTGCTTGTGCTCGCATCCCTCCTGCTTGCGGGTGAGTGAGTGCGCAGGTTCCATTATTGGTGCCGACCGGCCGCCTCTGTCGTGCCAGACTGCGCACATGAGCAGGATGTGGCAGATTGTGCCCTATCCTGAAGCAGAGGGGCGCGCCCGCGGGACGCGTCACACCCTGGCATAGCCGCTTGCGTTTGCCGGCACAACGTGGTGTGCGCGTCCAGCAAAGCAATCTCGCATTGAGGGGATTTGCTTGGGCCGGGCGCGGAGGACACCCTATCTTCCAGCTGTCCTGGACAACATGTATGTGGGGTGTGCACAACCACCCCCGCCCCGTCCCTTGCCCTTGCCGTGCAGCCTCCTCCGCCCAGGCAGCGGGGCACGCCAATCTGTGAGTGCAGAGTTCTGCTTTCTCAGCAGCTGTGCCATCTCGCGCCCAACAATGTGCCCTTGCTACGTCCCCTCCTTGCCTGCTGCTGCCGCGCGTGCCCGCCTTGGCCGGCGCCGGCTGGGAAGCTTGCACCCTGCCGCCGGAGGGCTGCCGGCTGGGCAGCGTTGTTGGCAACCCGGCAGGTGTGCGGCACTGGCCAGCCGCCCCCTCCAGCCAGCTTCCCCCTTGGAGCTAGTTAACAGCTGGCCTCATCTTGCGCCCCTTTGGGCCTCCTGCCCCATTTGGCCGGGCCGGGCCGCCGCAGGCCCTCTGTCCCGCTGCCGCTGCCTCCAGCACTGATGCCCCCACTGCCCTGCAGCAGCCCGTGCATCAAGGCCGCCTCCCACGAAGCCGTTATGCTGCCCTCACCCTGTCACACTTCTCACAAGCACTCACCACACCAGCTGCCCTGGCCCCCCTTCTCCGCCCTCTGCTGTTTAGGTACCAGTGCCTCAAGGCCTCCCGCCACACCACCCTGCTGGCAGTTGTGGATGTGAGTGGGCACCGGAGGTTTGAGTACGGGGGCTGACTGGTGCCTTTTGGCTCGATTTCCTGTTGGCTTCCTCGACCCCTCGGGCTGTAATCTTCTTCTCCTTCTTCTTCTTCTTCTTCTTCTGGGTAGGGCGGCACCTGGACTGTGCACTTTCTATTTCTAGATGTGTGTGTATTGGTCGGTTGACACAATGCACAGAGGCCTCAGGCCGCGCCACCCTGCTGGCACTCATGGGTGTGAGTTGGGCGGTGTAAGAACTGCCAGCAGCCTTGCACCCCGCCCTGCCATGACTTGCCCGCACATCAGCAGGCGCTGCCTGCTCCGAAGGCGCAGCTGCCGGGCCCCATCAAACACCCCAGCCCCAACTAGTTCTGTCTAAAACACGCGTGGGTTGCCGGTTCATTTGAAGGCCCTGCCTGCGCTGAAGGCACTGCCGTGCGACCCCCACACGCACGCCAACCACAACCTGTTTTAACTCACCATCTCTTGCCTTCCCCGTGCTTGCAGGCTATCCCTGCTGTGCAAGCGCTCCTGAGCAACCCCCGCACTGCTGTCACCCTGCTGGCCCCAGACAGTGAGTGCCTGCTGCACAGCACAGCACAGCACAGCACAGCACAGTACAGCACAGCACAGCACAGCGCAGCACAGCGTGGCATGGCACAGCACGCCATGTTGTGGGGAATTGAGGACAAAACAGCTGCGTGGCAGCAGGGGCTGGTACCCCGACAGTGACTCCTTGCTAGCACAGCACAGCACAGCACAGCACAGCACAGCACAGCACGGCATGCCGTGAGGTGGGGATCCATGACAGCTGTGTCGCTCTGCTGGCGCCCACTGTGCGCCCCGTGGATGGGGCAGGGTCAGGGGGTCGCTCCTTGTCGCCCGGGTTGGTCAGCCCACGAGTTTGGGCGCATGGGTCGGCCCGCGCCCATCTTCCTCCCCCCCACACAGTGTGACCCCCTCCATTCTGCGCCTTCCCCCCGCCCTGCAGACCAGGCGCTGGCCGAGTTTATTGAGGACTGGGGCAACGGCAAGACCGCTGCCGAGCTGCTGGCGGATGAGCCCACTAAGGAGCTGCTGACCAAGGTGGGCTGATAATTATTGATAATCATAACCAACAGTATTAGTGCACATAGTGGATGGGGGCAGGAATGGGTGAGGGAACCGCCAGAGCAGCTGGCCGGCGCGCCCGCCCAAAGCGCCCTGCCTTTCTTCTGCATGCAATTCCACGTGGCTGCTGCACTGCCTGGCAAGGAACCCGCCAGACTGTGCACATGTACTGCTACTACAGCACAGCTTGTATTGCATACGCCGTGGCCGCCATGCGCACTGCCTGCAGGTGCTGCTGTACCACCTCATCAAGAACCCCGTCTCCACCGCCCAGTGGCCCGCAATCGGCGCCAAGAAGAAGGTGCACACCCGCCTCAACAACGCGCCCCTCACGGTGAGCTTGCTCTGTCACAACAACTTGGGGGGGCTACATGGTTGGTGGCATGCAGAGGGGTGATTCGGGGGACTGGCACAAGAGGCGCTAAGAAGAGGCCCTATGTCCGCCGGAACAGCGCCATGTGACTTTCTTTGCAAAACAGCCGAGGCTGCGCACGGCCCTGTCGGTGAGCGGCCCGGCGAACAGCCAAGTGGGGTCCTGAACCAGTAGCTGAATATTGCATGGGTCCGTACGAGTCTGTCTTCACCCTACGACTAAGAACCCGCCTGAGCCGTCCGCACCTCGCCGCACCTTCATGTCGCCAGCAAGCTGCGCTGCCTCTCGACTGCGCTGCATTGTGCTGATGGTGATGCCAGGAGTATCCCCCACCCCCCTTCCCAAACACTGTAATGCACCCTGCACTGCAGCTGTACCGCGATGCTGATGGTGATGCTAACGTGGAGGGTTGGACCAACGATGCCGAGCTGAACTGGTGAGGCAGAGAGGTAGAGGGGGGCGGGTGCCTCCTGCACTTCTCAACCGCACGTCGGGGGCAGCCCTGCGGCCATGCTCGACGCCTTGACTTGCTTCCGACCAACACATCGTTCGATCTTCAACACATTGCTGGCAGTGGTTCGATGGGAATGACAGGCTCCTGGCATGGGTTTCGTAACCCTTGCATCGCGTCCTTACTTCTCGCAGAGCTTCCGCCATGCCCTCGCTCCCCGCGCGTTTTAACCCTCTGAATCGTGCTTGGTGCCATGCCCGCCTGCACGTGCGCCCCGCCCTGCTTGCTCCCAGCTCGAGCGGTGCCACCATGCCCAGCCTGGTTGAGCCCCCTTGGGCATCTAGTGAGAGAGCGCAGGGTCGCACACGAGATGGGAGCTGTGCACCTGCCCAGTGCTCCCATGCATGGGGCCCCGGCCCTGCGCTTCCGTTGCTGACCTGCCTGCCGCATGTGCCTCTCCCTGCCTCCGCGCAGCCGTGCTGTCAACATGCGCTGCGGCCGCTCCATCTTCCAGTCCATCGACGAGGTGAATCATTAGCTTACATTGACCACTACAACAGTGTGCTTATGCGAGAGCCGCACGCCTGCCTTTGCAAGGGGTTTGGTGGGGTGCGTTGGGCTGGTTACGCTGCTGCCGCTCCGCCGTCTAGTTCGTCCAAGCAATGCGGTGTGTGCGGGTGGGTTGTGGAACGTGAGTTGTGGGGATCCCTTTGCTGGCTGGTTGGATGAGAGCCGGCCGGTTGCCTGATGACAGCGCTACTCCCTCTTTGCCCCCACTCTGGCCACCACCCACCCTGCCTCCCCTACCCTGCCCTTTACCCTGCCCTGCCCTGCGCTGCGCCTGCCCTGCGCCTACCCTCCCCTGCCCTTACCCTCCCCTCCCTGCCCTCCCTCCCTCCCTCCCCTTCCCCAGGTGTTGGAGCCGCGCATTGCTCCCTTCAACGAGGAGGACAAGTGAGCAGTACCCTGCAGTACCACGTGGCGCCGCGCAGTCCCGTGGACACAGTGCCGTGAGCTCCCCCAGCGCACGCCGACGGCTCCGGCAGGCGAGATCTGCCTGACTGCTGGTGAACAGTCCGGGGACCAAACCCTTGGTAGCAGGGCATGTAAGAGATCCAGATCAAGCCTCGGAGGCTGTATGAGTGCTTCCTGCCCGACTTTGCCAACCCTATATGGCGATCACCAGGGGACACGTCATCCCCAGCTGCTGCTGCTGGCTGCGGCACGCATCATCCACGCACCTGTCCCCAAACAAACCAGTGACCCTTCCTCTCCCCCCTCCCTTTGCCCTCCCTCACTTCCCCCCATCACCCCCCACCCCCCACCCACCAACCACACTCCTCGTGGACACTAGTCGAACGCATTCCTCTGCTTGTCGACATGCCATGTAACTGTGTGTATCCTTTGACAACAATGAGGTCACGCTACCATTAGAGGGTGATGAATGCGGAGCTACACATGGCGCTAGAAGTGGCGAGCGGTAGGTGCACACGAGGCTGCACAAACGGTGCGTGACGCCGGCCGGCAAACGGTGCGTTCGCAAAAATGTGTGCACTGCGCTTGGTGCTACGGTACGGACGGCTGCAGGCGGAGGGGAGTCAGGCGCGCAAATGTGCGAGATGCTCTGTCCGCAATCACACAAGGAGGATGTGGAAAAGAATGCAAGCAAGGCAGAAGGCGCAGAAAACTGGATGCACTTTGATGGGGTCATTTGGTGGTACAGCGAGTGCATTGCTATTGCTATCGAATGCATGGAGCAGGTGAGGTGAGCAGGATGAGGTGGCATGCTGGATTTCGCTATTTATTGCAAGGATGTGGGCACATTTGGCGTCTCTATCAAGTATGTGAAAAATGCATGGCACGCGTGCGCGTCTGTGCTCTTTGTGTGTGTGGGGCACGGGTGGGTGTCGGGCCATCATGCGCAGGCGACACTGTGCGGACGTTGCCTCTCGCAGGAACCCTGTGTGGGGGTGCACGCCCTGCGGTGTGACACGAGCCCAGGGTCAGGCTGGGCCCGCCTCCTCACATCGCCCAGGCGGCGCGCGTCTGAAGCATGCCCGTCTGCAGCTCCGCCCGCGACTCCTCCCACTCTGCGTCCTCCAGCCGCTTCAGGGTGAGGAAGCTGTCCACGCCATACCTGCACGGCATGCGTCGAGACAGGAAGACGGTGCACAAACACGGAGCTCAACCTTTTTGCACAAGGGGAACAATGGCAGAACACACGGGAGTTGGCGCCGCGTGGGCACCCACCAGAAGCCGCTTGAGTACAACAAAAGGGAGATCACCCGGGCAGGCTGACCCTGAGCAGGAATACCAACAGGCTGGCGGGCACAGCAGCCTCAACCCTAAGCAACAGACCCACGAGACAGGCCACGGAGGCTCCCCTCACCCAGGCATATTGACCATGCGCAGGTCGCCCCCAAAGTGGCAGGAGCCAAGCGGGCAGCATGGACCAAGAAGGAGTTTACAGCAACCAAAACACAAATAGATAGCACCCCTCACCCCGGCATGTTGACCATGCGCAGGTTGCCCCCAAAGTGGCAGAAGCCAAGCGGGCAGGATGACCCAAGAAGCAGTTAACAGCAACAGAAACCCTGAAATACAGCACCCCTCACCCCGGCATGTTGACCATGCGCAGGTCGCCCCCAAAGTGGCAGAAGCCAAGCGGGCAGGATGACCCAAGAAGCAGTTAACAGCAACAGAAACCCTGAAATACAGCCCCCCTCACCCGGGCATGTTGACCATGCGCAGGTCGCCCCCAAAGTAGCGGGCATACAGCCGGCTCAGCGGCAGGCCAAAGCCCAGGCCTGCAGGGTGAGGGCATTAGGGTTCTTCAGGGTGTGACCTTAGGAAAGGGACAGGAGCACCGTGCAGCCGGCTCAATCGCAGGCTAAAGCCCAGGCCTGCAGGGGGCATGGGTACGGTAGGGACAGAGAAGGGTTGGCCGGCAGGCGTGAACGGCCTTGGGCGTGCACATCAAGCAATCGGGTGCAGGGTGCTGGGCAGGGTGCAAGGGTGAGGGGAGCCTGGCAGCATGGAGCAGGGGCAGCGCAGGCGATGGGGCAGCGGTGCTGTGCAGTCTCTAACCCACCCTCCCACCCTGCCTGCTGTCAACCACCTGCGATGTGGAGGCGCGCCGCTTGTCACCAACAACCGCCCTGCGAGCCCACACCCCAGCCAAGCCCAGATGGCGTAAGCACACACACGAGTGCACCCCACCTGCGATGCGGAAGCGCCCCATGCCCCCCATGCGGTCGTCCATCGCCTGCCAGGTGGCGCCAAAGGACACCCCGGGCGGGGCGTTGTCCAGCCCCAGCCCCTCCCCCCTGGCCGCCTCGTCCGAAGACCGCCGCTGCTGCAGCAGCTCCTGCTGCTCCTGCTGCCCCATGAACCCGCCGCCGCCGCCGCCGCCACCGCCGCTGAGGCCGCCAAACCCGCCGCTTCCGCCGGCATTCCCAAACCCGCCCGCAAGGGCATCCATGACGCTGCTGCCGGCAGGGGCGGGGGAGGCTCCGCGGAAGCCGTGGGCCCCGATGGCCGCCCCGGGGCGGCGGGGGGAGCGGGAGGAGGAGGAGGAGGGGGAGGTGGTGTAGCCAAACTGCCACACCGACTCCAGGCTGTCCTCTGGGATTCCGCCGCCCTGGTCAGACAGCCTGTGCACATAGGCGGGCGGGGGCAGAGAAGTGAGGTGTTGGGGTCCAAGGATGAGGGGCGGCGGCACACAAGGGGTAAGGGTGGAAATGGGTTGTAAGCAGGGCAGGGGGAGGAGGAGGGAGGGGAGGAGGACGGCGGCCAGTCTTTGCCTGCCCCGCTCTCGACACCACGGCGACAAATGCCCGTGGAATTGCCCCCCGCCTGATGGTGATGTCCTGCCACCCTGGTGCAGCGCCTCTGCCACAGGGCAAGGTCGACACAATTTCCGACTGCACAACGCTACAGCCTGCAAAGCGCCCCCACCTGATGGTGATGTCCTGCGCGCCGCCGCACAGCCGTGCGTGGATGGGGGGCAGCTTGGAGCTGCGGTGCTGGGCCAGAGGGTCGGAGATGGAGCTGCAAGGGGCAGGGAGTGGGGGAGGAGGAGAAGGGGAGCAGGTGACAATGCGGGGCCGGCCTGCAGCAGCACGGGGCCAGTGGGGCAGACATGGAGCTACAATGAGGGCAGGGGATCAAAGATAGAAAATATTGGGGAAGGAAGCACGTGAGAATGGGGGCAGCCTGAGTTGCGGGGCACCCCCCCTGCCCACGTGTCGCCCGGCAGGACGGGAAGACAAGCGGGCAGGCGGCCTGGCCGCCCTGCCTGCCTCACTTCATTACTGCCGGCCAGTGCGGCGCACCGCAGCTGCCTGCGCCTGTATCGAGGCACCAACAGCAGCAGCGCGACCCTCCCTCCCACACCAGGTGCGTCTGGCATGGCCCACCCACACACGGCACGCACCTGCGCCCCGTGCCCATGTGGCGTTCCACGACCGCCCGGGCGGAATTCTTCAGCAGCTCGTACCTGCGCTCGAAATCAGTATGTAGGAAGACAGAGGGAGACATCAGCACAGCAAGACGGCAGCTCAACACGACAAAAGGCATGTGAGCGTGGCAAAACGCAGCGCTCGCAGCATGCAGTCCAGGTGCGCAGGGGAGGCACAGGGGCTGTGACTTGGCATGGCACAGCGCGGCGCAGCGCGGCACAGCACAGCATGACACAGCGCAGCGCTCACAGCATGTAGTCCAGGTGTGCGGGGATGTAGGGGATGGTCAGGCTGGTGTCTCCGCTCACGTAGACATCCGGTGCCACGCCGTAGTGCTCGACAAACGCCTGCGGGGCGGAGGCAATGACGACAAACACAACATGTGTGGGAGAGCGCCTGCCCTGCCCTGCCTTGCCCTGCCCTGCCCCTACTTCCTCCTGCTGCTTGAACATCAGACACACACCACAACAGGTGTCAAGGCTTTCTCTAGTCGCATGCACCAGGCTGAGCGCCACCTGTCGTGCAGCCACTGGTGCTGTACGGTCCCCCCACGCCGCACCCGCAACCAACTACTGCCCATGCCCACCTACCTGCTTGCAGCGCGTGGCAGCAAAGTCCACCGCCTCCGCCAGGTTCAGCTGCGTGCTCACGATGCCTGCATAAAAGAAAAGGAGGTGTGGCACACAAAGACACGACATGTGGCAAAGAGGTGTGTAGTTGGCAGGGAGACAGGTTCGGCTGCGTGCTTGCAATGCCTGCACAGGGAGAAGAGAATTGTTCGGCTGCGTGCTTGCAATGCCTGCACAGGGAGAAGAGAATTGTTCGGCTGCGTGCTTGCAATGCCTGCACAGGGAGAAGATAATTGTGGCAAGAGGGGTTCAGTGGGGAGGCAGCAAGGTTCTGCTGCAGGCTTACGATGCCTGGGGGTGTGCAGGGACCAAGGGGGATGAGAAAGGCGCCGGCCCGCATGCCGCCACCGCCGCCACCGCATCACCGCCGCATCTGCACCCCACCGCCACCTCAGCACCGCCACCTCAGCGAGCTCACCGATGTACCCCGGCCTCTGGTTGTTCAGGTTGATGTGCTGCTCCGCCATGACGCGGCGCGAGATGCGCGAGCGCAGCATGTTCTCCAGAAAGCCGTCCAGCTGTGGGGAGAAAGGGTAAAAGAATAGAGGTAGCGTGAGAAAGTAGAATGGGCGCTCAAAACCGTCAGAGCGCAGCATGTTTGTTGTCCAGGAAGCCGTTTAGCTGTGGACAGAAGGATAAAGGATGAACAGCAGCGTGAGAAGGTGTGACAGTGTGCAGAGTTGCAGGAGCGCAGCACGTTGGCCAGGAAGCCGTCCAGATGTGGGGAGAAGGAGTGCAGGTGTTTGGGGCGGCGTGCGAACATAGAGGGGCGTGCGAGAGAGGAAAAATGGGACGCAGCACGTTGGCCAGGAAGCCGTCCAGCTGTCTTCGCGCACACTCTTGCCCCACCCCCAACACAAAACGCCCCGCAGCAGCCCTACCAAGCCAGCAACAGCAGCCGCTCCTCACGTGCAGCTGCTCCCCCACAATCGGCTTGCTGCGCACTTCCCGCATCCCCTGGGCAAGGGCGTCCAGCATGGGGGCTGCAGAGGGCGGGTTGTTGGGGGGAGGGATGAAGGGGGGGCAGGGAGGTGGGGACGGGAGAACCTGCGCGGCGCTGCCATGTATGCTGGCGGGGAGCAGAGGGCGGCCGTGCGTGTGGGGCATGACACGGCGCAGCACAGCAGGACACAGCACAGCACAACGGAGCAGGGCACAGCACAGCGCAGCGCAGCTCACAGTCTCTTCCACAAGGCGGCGCAGCAGGCACAGCACAGCACAGCACACCCCACGCCTCTGAGCAACCACGGTACACATGATATCAGCTCACAGTGCCCGTCCAAGAGGCGGCGCAGCAGGCACAGCACAGCAGGGCACAGCGCAGCACAGCGGGGAGTACAGCACAGCAGGGTGCAGCTTACAGTGCTCGTCCACGAGTCGGCGCAGCAGGCGGGTGAGCTGCTCATTCTGCTGCATCGTGGTGACGGGGGGCAGCGCGCGCAGCGTGGCAAAGCCATGGTAGTAGGCATTGTACACCTGCAGGCGGTACAGGCGGTACGAGCGGCACATCAGCTGACGGTAGCAGGCATTGTGCAGGTGCAGGAGGTACCGGTGGGTGGCACACTCGATACATCAGCTGACGGTGCGAGGCAGGGGTGGAAAGCGTGGCAGTGGTCACTATGTTAGTTGGTCACGCGGGGTGCAGCTGATGTACAGGCGGTGGGGCCCAGGCAGTACATTGGGGTAGAAATACAAGTGCAGGCCCCGGGGCAGGCTTGCAGCAGTGCAGGCTCTTGGCAGGCGGGGCGGGGTGCAGTGTCACACTCCAAAGGCAGCAAAGCCATTTGGCTGGGCAGCGGCCCACCTTTTTTATGTTTGGGTTGCTGACCACGATGTAGGGCAGCAGCTGGAGGTCCATCAAGCGGCGCGCCAGGCGCTTGGGCAGCTCAGCCTGTGTTTTGTGGAGGTAGGGGCAAGGACCAGGCGGGGCGTTGGAAGGTGGGGCGGAGCGGCCTGGCGACTCGGCCGGCAAGGCCTGGCTACACCGCTGGTGCAGCTGCTTGCATGTGCACAACTGCTCTGCACGACCACCTCAACTGCAACTCTGGCAGGGCAGCCAGCGTGCCTGCCGGGCCCGGCAATCCAAGTCCGCCTGCTGCCTGCCCGCCCGCCCGCCCACCAGCATGCCCACCCCACCTGCACAAAGCGCGCCGAATCCAGCACTTGCGACTGATCATACCTGCGGGACGGGCGGGCCAGGCGGCACTATGAGCGCGCGCAAGTGGGTGAAGAGTGGCGCCGACAACAGAGGCGGCAGTGGCGGCGGCAGGCGGAAGGCCACCTGTCGGGCATGCTGTGCACGCTCATCGGGCCGCTTTGGTCGTCCCTGGCTTCCATCCCGCCCACCATGCCTGCCCACCTGTCGCTGCCCATCCTATCCTGGCTGCTTGCTTCCTTCAAGGCAAGCCCGCCCTGCGCCCACCCCTGCCTACTGCCCTCCTGCCCCCGCCGCACGCCTGCCTACCAGGCAAGTCAACGCCCTCACACGCTGCCCCCTCCCCTGCACTTCTCCAGCCCCTCCCACCAGGCGTCTCGTCCAAAACTGAGCAGCTGCTTCAGCGTGAGCTTGCGCACCGGCTGCAGATACATGGAGGGACGGGAATGTGCTATGGACTAACAAAAGCAGCCTCTGCTGCGCGCCCCGGCAAGCGAATCCGTGGGGCTCGACCGTACGGGGTACAGCCTGAGGTGGCAGCAGCGGGAGCTGCAAAGGCTGGAATCTCTTCCCGGCGAGGACGGCTTGCAAGGCAGCACCCGGGCCCCAGCCAATGCCTGAGCATGCCCAAGCCAGCCACCGCTTGGCCCCCCACACTGCAGCCCCTCTTCCGCTTCCCCATCCCCTCCGCCGATTGTTGATTCTGCCCGGCCTCCCAGGGCGGCAGACCCCGCTCACCTTGGCGGCCCACGTCTCCACCTGGGGTGGTCACAAACGATGCACGAGGGTTGGGGGCGGAAGTGGAGAGGTTTAGCAAAGCAGAGGAGGCAGGGAGGCAGCGCCTGGGTAAAGCACCGCACGTGCACGTGGCGAGGACATCCCTGCCCAAAATGCCCGCCTCCGCTTGTGCGCTTCAATGCTCTGCCTCGTTCTCCTCACCACATTGTCGTAGAAGGATTCGCGGTGCAGAACCTCCTCACGAGGGGCCGCCTCTCCCCAGACGCTGCGGCGCCCAAACCCGCAGGCGGCGCCGGCGGTGGGACCGGCGGCAGCGGCGGGGGCGAGAGCGCCGCCGAGACAGCGGGCGCCGCCCGGAGCCCAGCCGCGCAGGCTGACCAGCGGGCGGACGACCAGGGGGGACAGTGCCACTGCGAGCATCTCCCGAGCGGACTGCATGTGTCGGAAGACGTGCCTCCCCGGGTTCCGACCCGCTCCAAGGGCTTGGAGATCACTGCAAACAGGTCACGGGCCCCGGCCGGCTACCAAAATTCTGGCGTGCCGTGCTGTGCTGCGGCAACGACAAGCTGAGCGAGATCATGGTTTGCTGCGCACCGAAACGCATTCTGCGGGCATCAACTCGCTGCTGGTAGCCTGGGTATCCGTAAACAGGTCACCAAGGAGCTGCAGGAGCTCGTTGCCCCAGCACATGTCGCAGTGCACACAAGCGGGCCCAAGGGCAGCGGCACCAGGCTTCACCCCTGGCCTGCGGCACCCGCCTGCAGCAGCAGCGCGCCGATTGGCGGCCCCAGCCGCAGCGGCAGCTGCCCGGGCCGGCAGCCTGTGCGGCGCGAGCCGGAGCGGCAGTGGCGGCAGGTGTGCGGCAGAAGCCCTGCCGCACCTGGGTGTATCCACCTGAATTGCAGCCGGCACTGTGTTGCTTCCTATTGAGAACCGAGCAGCACACTCAGCAGTGCATGCCCCCATATCATCCCAGCCTCCCCTGCCGCCCCCTTCTGCTGTGCTGCAGCTGTACAGCGGCGGCCACACGTCCGCGCCGCTGCCGCTGCCTCTGCCGCCGCTGCCGCCGCGCCAGCGCAGGTGGTGCTGACTCGGGAGCAGGGGAAGAACGGGAAGCTGCGAGCGGTGCTGGAGAAGAGGGTGATCTCCTGCCTAGAGCTGCCCATGGTTGAGACGGCGGCGGGGCCTGATCGGGACCGCCTGCCCGAGGTACGCACACTGTTCTGTACTGCTCATCCAATCCTGCCTCTTTTGTCATTCCAGACAGCAGTGTCCAGCTCGCTGCCTGGAGCTCGTCGGGGCGGGGGCAGGGGTGTGTGCGTGGTCGTGGCGATGGCGTGTGGGGGGGAACGGGGCTGCTGGGTGTGGGGCTGCCGGGTGCGCCGTTCACCCTCCACCTCCACCTGCACCTCACATCCCAGTCTAGAGCGGCTGTGCGTGTTTCAACGGCGTTTGTGGAGGGCATGCCGCGGTGTGATGGGGAGAGTCCGCAGCCGCCAGCCTAAGGAGAGGAGTTCCGGCAGCCGCCACCCCCTCCAAACCGGCACACACTTTATTGCGCACTACTTCAACGTTTATTTTGGCGGCACCCACGCCCCGTCCCATCCAACACACCCCTCTCCAAAGCAACGCCGAGCAGTGTGGGCCGGGGCCGCCTCCCGCCGGACGCACCACGTGTTGGCCCAAACACCACCGTCCTGCGTGCAACACAACCCCTGTGAAGCACACCCGCTGCTGCAGCACACCCGCTCCTGCAGGCCGGCGCACAGACGCTCCTCACGCCTCACTCCAACCAAGCAAGTGCACAGTGTTGTTGTGACGCCGCCACCGCCCTGCATGCATGCACCGCCCCCTCCCGCAGGCCAACGCCGAGCACTTTGGGCCGGAGCTGCCCAAGATCGAGGGCGGCAGCATGCGGGAGGGGGCGGTGCATGCATGCAGGTGCGCTGGCATTGGGTGGTGTGTGTCGCGCGGGGTGGGGCGTGGCACAGCTGAGTGGGGGCAAGGCAGTGGTTTGGAGCCCTGGGGGGGGAGTGGTGGGTGGGGGCCTGAGCATCGCATGTGCGTGGGCCTTCCCGCACACCGCATGCCGACAGAAGTTTGTCGCCGCACGTCGTTGCTGTAGGAGGGGGACACCGCCACAAAGAGGGGAACCTCGGTGCTGCAGGTGGGCGGGCGGGTGAGCTGTTGGCGGGGTGCAGGATTGTGAGGACTTACAGTTCATGAGGGTCTCACCGGAGAGCTGACCCTTTGATGCGCTTTTGTGAGGCTGACCAGCCACACACGTCGTGCACCAGCACACGCCGACACACACCCGCTGCCCCGCTGCAGCCTGGCCTTGCCGGCCTTGGCTACCAGCTGCTGCACTCCGAGCCAACGGCATTGCTCCCATCCAATGCATCCTTGCTTGCACTCCCTCCTCCCCTCTTCCACCCTGCCCCGCCTCCCTCCACCGCAGTCCGGCCTGGCCGCCCGCGGCTTTGACGTGCTGAGGCTCAACACATACGACACCGTGCCCGTCACCCAGTTGGATGCCGGGCTGCTGGAGGCGGCAAAGGCGACTGCCGTCGTCACCGTCGGCTCTCCCTCAGCCATCAAGTGAGCGGGCAGTTCCGATGGGGAGGAAGCTGCGGAGGGACGGGGGCCGCGAGGGACGGTGCTTGCTTGCTGGGAGGCTGCTGGGCTGCTGGTGGGGCGGCCAGTGTGTCACCGGAGCTGCGGGGCCATGGAGGGTGCGCGTCACATTGCCAGCACCGGCCCCTCCGCTCAAGCACTCCACCCCTCCATGCGTGGCCCCCCATCCCCCATTGCAGGGCGTGGGTGCAGATTGTGGGTGAGGAGGCGACCCGGGGCATGCGCATCGCCTGCATCGGCTCCACCTCGGCCGGGGCGGCAGAAAAGCTGGGCCTGCAGCACATCAGGTGAGCCTCCAAGGACCAAGCGAGCGCAACACGGAAAGATAGCGTGCGCCAAGCGGATTGCTGAGAGCGGCGGCACCGCAGCTTTTGCCCGCACACCCCACTTCCAGATTTTGGGTTCTGGAAAGTGCACCTTCCTTGCGGCTTGTCATGAACGTGCCCTACACTGCCATGCACTTTGCCGTGTACGAGAGCGCCAAAAAATTCCTGGTGGGAGACGGAGGGGCAGCGGCGTCGGCAGCGGCCGATGCGGGGGCGGCGGGTGGCGGCGGCGAGCAGCAGGAGCAGGCGCTGCCGTCGGGAGCCGGTCCGCTGCTGACCGCTGCTGCGGCGCAGACGGGGGCGGCGGCGGCAGCAGCGGCAACAGCAGCGGGGGAGGTGGAGGAGGAAGAGGAGGAGGGGCTGCAGGTGCAGCTGCTGGCGGGCTGCGTGGCGGGCGGACTGGCAGCGGCGGCCACCACGCCCCTCGACGTGGTCAAGACGCGGCTGCAGCTGGAGGGGCTGGGGTCTGCCTCGCGATACAACACTTCCAGCGTGGTGAGTGAGGCCCTGGGGAGGAAGGGAAGGGCTGAGAACGAGAGTCGGGGCTGGGAGGCGACGGTGGGCAGGCATGCGCTTTGGGGGGCCTTGTGGCCTGGCAGGGGGTGGCAGGGGGTGGCAGGGGGTGGCAGGGGCCAGGTCTTCCGCGTGCCGGCCCCATCATGCCCGGCTCCCTTGCCTGCCGCCCACTCGCTGCCATGCTCACTGCCTGCCCCGCGCACCCCCCTCTGCACCTTCCCCCTGCCCCTCGTTGACACCTGCCCCCACGCACCGCCCCGCCCCCGCCCCGCACGCTGTACTGCGCTTGCCCGTCTGGTACTGCCCCTGCCCCTCTTGTACTGCCTCACCCACAGATGCCCATGCTCCGACGGATCGTGCAAGTGGAGGGGGCGGCCGCCCTCTGGCGCGGCTGGCAGCCACGCGTGCTCTTCAACGCGCCCTCAGGTGCCCCCCCCACAGTGCCGCAGAGAAGGCAGAGCGGCTGCCTGCGGCTACAGCCTGGCGTGCCTGCTGCATCACTGTTGCAGTGCGGAGGCTTGCCAGCAGCTGCCGGGCCGGACGCTCTTTTGCTGGGCTTGCCGCAGACCGCGTGCCCCCTGCCTACCTGTGTCCGCCCCCCGCCCACCCACCCGCCCGCCCGCTCCGCCCGCCCTGTCCGCTGTGCAGCCGCCATCTGCTGGGGCATCTACGAGACGTGCAAGAAGCTGCTGGCGCCCTGAGCGGCTTACCTGCCGCCCGTTCAGGGGCTGCCGCCGCCCAGGGTTTCGCCAGGCCGCCACACCAGGGCCAGTGTTCGCTGTTGGGGAGACCAGGAGCCGCCCTTCGTCACAGCCCGCCTTGAGAAGGCGCTGGTACCCCGGAGCACCTCGCGTGGATCAGCGTCCTCCACACTGCAACAGGCATGCGGCCAGCCCATGCCGTCGCCCAACCCAACCCCAAATCCGAGCAGTCGCTGGCCTGCTGTGCCTGCTGTGCACTCGAGGCATGTGGCTCAGTGCTGCCGGCACGGTGCCTCCTCATCTTCCCCACCTCGCCAACTCACACCCTTGTTCCCTTGTGCTGCGGCCCGATCCGCCTGCCTCAATTCCTTGCTTCCGGCTTTCAATGAAATGAATCCAGCAGAGCCTGCATGTCTGTGCTGCTTCCCCTCCAGAGCTTTTGTGCTGCTCCCCCATCTGGCCTCCAGCCTCTACTTCCCTTGGCTTCCGTCCTCTCTGTGTGCTGTCCGGTGATGCCTCCGTCCGTCCCGCGCACCCCCTGCACTACCACTCAGCACTCCTGCCCCACCCCCCTGCGCATTATTTTCCCTCCCCCCGCGCCCCACGGCCCACACGTGCCAGGGCTGCGTGCCAAGTGGCCCATCGCCCGCCCGGGCGTGCCCCCAGCCAGCAAGGCCACCCCTCCCCGGCCGATCCTCCACCTCATCCCCCATTTTGTGTTGCAGCCCATCAGATATGTTACACACACCCTTGCTGGACCGTTCGAGCGGGGGCTGGGCCTGCGTGGCCAGGGGACGCTGACGCCCATTGATTAGAGAAGCAGGGGCAGGTCATTCATCGCTGCTGCTGCCACGCCAGTGCCTGCTGCACCAGCTGCGCAGCGTCGGCAGCGCACCCCCACGCCAGCGTCAGCCCCGCGCCGCCGTGCCTGCGGGAGGGCCAGAGGCAGAGCGCGAGCACACACACACACATGGGCGCCGAAAGAGCGGCGTGCATGCCGCGGGCGCAGACGACAGCCAGGCGGGGGCTGCAGACGAAGGCGAGAGCGAGCAGACGCAAGCGCAGGTCCAGTGGAAGGCATGCAGGTCCATGTCCCGGAGCAGCCATGGAGACGGTTACTGAAAGTGGAGTGCAACGCAAAATCGGGCGCAGGCACTTACTTATTACACCCTACTCACCCGTAGTTGTGCACCACCAGCAAGCTGCTCCTGCTGCCGCTGCCGCTGCCGCCTTGCGGCTGCTGTGGCCGCTGCTGCAGGGGCGGAGGTGCCTCTTCATGGTGCTGCTGCTCCGTGGTGAGCGGCACGTCCCGCTGCTGGTTGAGGGGCAGCTCCTCCAGCTCTAGCCGCACAGAGGGCCGCCCCGGGCGCAGGCCTACCTGCCAGGCGGGCAGGGGGATGGGGGGAGGCGGGCAGAGGAGGGAGGAGGGAGCATGGGGGGATGGGCCGCCACAGCCATGGCTTGGAGGGGAACTGGGTCGGCAAGGTGCCCAGCCGCAGCAGGGCAAACAGCGCGACGCTGCACCCGCCCCTGTGCACTGGGGTGTGCACTGCCTGGCGTGGGGCAGCACTTGGGTGTGGCAGCCGCACCACCCAGCGTTGCCCTGCACCGAGCACACGCCCCATCAGCCGCAGCATTCAGAGCCATGGAACATGACACTGCTTCCTCGGCTGCTCTTCACGCACACCACCTTTGTTTTCGAGACCTCATGAGCGTTGGCCCACTGCGCCTGCCACGACAGCAACCCTCGGCCAACTCACCCACTCGCTGACCACCTCCGCCGCCGCCAGGCTGGGCAGCACGCGGCACGCGCGGTCCAGGATGCCCCGCCGGTCGGCCTCCCGGGCGTGGTGTCGCTGCCACCCCTCTGCACCGTGCCTCCGAGGACCACGGTGTCTGCAGGCTGGCAGGGTGGGTGGGGGGGGGGGGGGTGCGCAGGTGGTGCTGCGGCGCAGCACAGGCCCAGTGGGGGTGCAGAGGCCGCAGGGCAGCGAGTGTGTGGGCAAACGGCGCGGTGGTGCACGAGCGGGCGGCTTGCAGGGGTATGGTGCGGGAGGCAGCGGGAGCCAGCTGAGCAGGCAGGCAGGCAGGCAGGCACAGGCAGGCAGGCAGGCAGGCAGGGAGAGTCCTGCCTGCACACTCAGCACACGCGATTGTCCTGGCCCCAGGCACCCCTTCGTGTCGCCGTCCGCCACTGCACCATCTAGCACCACTGGCCGTCATGCGCCATGCCACCCTGGCAGCTGGGGTGCAGGGAGCTGAGCAGGCACCTGCCACTTGGAACAGCCCCACCCACCTAGGTTGGGAATGATCTGCAGGGAAGGGGGCAGCGGCAGGCAGCAGCCGCTCACTCAGCGCGCGTGCATGCTGTGGTTGGTGGCGATGTGCATGCTGTGGTTTGTGGCGTGCCGTGGAGGTGCGGCACAGCAGGTGGGCGCACAACAAAAATGGTGGGGCACAGCTGCACCAGTCATCCGCAAATCGAGCTGGCAGTCGGGGCTGCAGGACAGGTGGGCGCTTGCCCCTCGAGGTGAAGGCAGCGCCTCCTGAAGCAGGCCTCAGCACGCGTCACCCTGCCCCGGCAGGCGGGCCCTAGCTCACGTAGCAGTCGCCGTCGGGGCACTGGCTGTTGGTGTAGTGGCGAATCTGCAGGCGCGCATGCAGGAAGGGATTGGAGCATGCGGAGGGAAGGAAGGAAAAAAGGAGGAAGGAAGGAACGAGGAAGGAAAGAAGGAAGGAAGCGCAACGCACAGCTTGCTGCTTAAAAGGCAGGCAGCCAAGTAGTTCAACCTGCTGGTTCCCGTGGACAGCGGCACACGCAGGCCGCGCCAGCGGCACGCGTGCACGGCCACGCACCCAGGGCGCGCGCACGCGCAGCACGTGGCCCCGCACAGGGTACAGGCTCTCGTCCCCACACAGCTCACGTGTGCCCAGGCCTGCGTGGCACGGGCAGGTGCGACTGGTGTGAGGCGAGAGGGAATGCATGGGCATGGGGAGGGGAGGTGGGGATGCTCAGCCAGGGGTTCTGGAAGGTCAGGCCCGGAGGTGAAGACTCACCTGCGCAGTTGACCACCGCATCGTGCCCCGCCAGCTCAGCAAGGGCCTCCACCCGCCTGGCCACCACCTGCACGCCGCCAGCTGCTGGGCCAGCCAGGCCAATTAGAGGCGCCCCTCGCTGCTTGCATGGGAGGGCGGCAGCATGTGCAGTGTGTCTCCTCCCTACAACTTCTGAGTCAACCCCTGAAACCGGGACACGATTGGCAGCGTGCCAAGCAGGGGAGGGGGCAGGGCAGCTGTGGGAGTGGCCCTTGCTGCTTGGAAGAGAGTCCCACGGGGGGAGGCATGGTGCGCATGAGCACACAGCAGAGCGGGTGGGGTGGGAGGCAGAGACGTGACTCGCAAGGCTGGCATGCAGGCGGGTGGGCAGGCGGGCGGGCAGGCAGGTCGTTGCTGTTGGGTCCACGCAGGCAGGCACACCGTCCGCATCAGCATGCAGCACACGGCCTTGACGCGCTAGCACAGCAAGCAGAGCCCCAACTACCGCAACGATCAATCCCTCAGGCGAAGTGCTCACGTTATGATTGTGGTGTAGAACCAGCCGTGGGCGTGGGTGCCCTCGCGGTCGTACGCCGCCAGCTCAGCGGCGCTGAGGTGGCGGAAGCCGGGCACTATGGGCGCCCAGTCGGG
>JAPTJF010000595.1:0-32014 GCA_029339195.1 Micractinium sp. NFX-FRZ
TAGCGAAGGGCGCAGAAGCTGTGCTAGAGCGGGTTTCGGGGGGTCGCCGTAAAAAACGGCGCAGCACAGCATGTCCGAAAATTGATGTACGCGAGGCGAAAGGGCCGCAAGAACCTGCAAGGAAGGGGAGAGAGTATCGGGATTCCGTTGTTTCGGGCCCAGATCCAGCGGGTACTCACTAAAACAGGAGCGGATGCGTGGGAGCTGCAAGGAGCACCGCCCGCCCGCCCACCATGGCGGCCCAATCATTGTGGCCCTGACAGTCACACTGCAAGTCCACACTGTTTCAATACTGAGTATGGCATTACTCTAGTGTACCCTCTTATGATTTATCTCAAAAGCATGCGAACCAAGAAAAGCTGGGTGCCTGCACCCCAAGTGTGCGAGCAGCGCAGGTGGCATGCAGCCGCCAGCCGCCCTGTGCCCGCTGCCGCCTGGGCGTGCGCCACCACGTGTGTGGCAGAGCTATCAATTGGGGTGAGTTCAACACCATGCGAGACTAAAAAGGATCCGTGCTACTTGATTGAATGAAAATGTACTGTGGCACCTGCAGGTGGCCGTTGTTGGTCTTCTGTAGGTTTGACCGACTTTGACCATCTGCACCGGGCCCTCTCTGGCAACCCCACTGACTGTTCATTCCCAAGACCAGCTTACGAAATGTGTATTTACAAAGATAGTCGTTTGTGCGCCTGTCAAGCAGCGCAGGTGCGCTTCTTGACCGCTGCGTCAACACCCCGTCAGGCAGGCTGGCGTATCCACTCGCTGGCTGCCCAGGTGCTGCGCCCACCAGGTTTCCCGTTGCCACGCAAAGAGACGATTGAAGGATCCCCAGACTTGAGTTTTGCCCAACGAACGGAGGCCTTTCCAGGCTGGGTAGAGAGGTGGCGCGGTGGTGGCTTGGAGAGCGCAGTCCGGGGCGCAGCCGGCACAGCTCTCAGCGAGTCTCACTAACCACCATCTTGTGAGTCCACGGCTGCTGCGCATGCCGCTTGGGATGCCGCATTCGCACCATGCTCACACGCTGCTGCCCGTAGGCACCCCTCGAGGGGTAGGATCTGCCATATGGTGCTGCCAGCAGGACTGTTTCATGCAGCAGCGTTTCGCCATGGCGCGCCAGGTGCCGCCAGCCAGCGGCATGGCAATGACCTTGGCGGTGCCCTGAGCATCGCCCTCTACTTGCAAACGCTGCATCATCATGTTGTGTGCTTTGTTGGAGGTCCTGTTTGACGTTGATAAAGGGCACAACGTATCGGCCGTGCACCCGCCAGGACTCTTCACAGAGCAAGAGCTGAACGACATCGCCTTCAATGCCTTCCCCGTGAGTTGCTTTCCGATGCGGCAGAGTGCGGGAGAACAAGTTGGGAGGGCGCCGTTGCGGCGCGCGGCCCTCCTGCTCACCCCGTTGCGCTGGTTCGCCGTCCTGCCTGCAAGCAAGCTTGTCAATGGATCTGCGCTCATTCAGCAGCTTGCGGGGATCCTCTTTGTCCCTCTACCACCCGCCACCGCGGTGCCGCCGCCACCGCTGCTCACACTGTGCGCCGCGCTGTCCATTCACCCCTCTGGCCTGCAGGACAGCCTGTCAATGGAGCTGCGCTCCTCCAGCAGCGTGCGGGACAGCAGCTTCAGCTTTCGCCTGCGCCGCCTGGCGGGGGCGCCGGTTCATCTGCAGTGGATCCACGGGTGAGGCGGCGTGTCGGGGCACCGGCCCCCTCCAGCGGCGGCAGCAGCAGCCGCAGCAGCGGGAGATGTCCTGCTGTGCCCTGCTGTTTGTTCCTGCGCCTGCTCACGGTCATAGACTTTACGTGGTGGTTTTGGTATCCTCTGCAGGCACGTGTTCTGCCGGCAGCGCCAGGACGAGCGCCTGCGGCGCGGCTGCGAGCAGAAGTCAATCGTCCTGCTGTCCTGGCTGCCGCTGCACAGCATCCTGGAGCCGCTCGCCCGCCTGGTGGGGCCCACGGCGCTCAGCTACGGCCCGGATGCGCTGCGGCAGGTGCGCATATGCAGCGGTGTCAGTTGGCGCACCTGCATCGGCGTGCTGGGTGGCCAGCAGGCTTAGTACGTGTGCGTGGACTTTGTCGGCAGACGAGCGGTGCATGGTGCAGCACCCATGTCACACACAGTTGTGAAGTAGTTTAGCGGGCTGGCTGGTGCCTGGCAGGCGGCCCAGCTGCAGCGGCCACCCTGCTGTGTCCCGCTGATCCGGCAGCGCCGCTATGGTGCCTGTCACCCCGGCTGCTTCCGCTGCACGGCTCTCCGCTGCCGCCGCAACGTGTGCCGCCTGAAAGGCGGGGTTCCGCCCTCCCATGGCACCCCACCATTACCTAACTACCTCTGGGCGGTGTATCATTGACTGAGTTTCTGTTTCAACTGTTGCAGGTGTACGAAGACGTGCAGCACTGGCCGCCGCTCGAGTGGGGTTGCCGCATGGAGCTGCCGCTGCTGGGAGTGCAGGGTGTGAACGTGCAGCTGCCGCTGCTGACCAGCCTGCCCAGCAGCGCGCTGCCTGCTGCCGTGGCGGCTGGGCTGGGGCACTATGCCGTGGCAGCCGCGCTGGGGCAGCCTGACGCAGCAGCAGGCGCAGCAGGCACAGCGGGGGAGGCGTTAGAACCTAGCGGCAGCGGCAGCGATGATGGCTGCGGCGGTGACGAGGCGGAGGCACCTGCAGCTCACCCCGGAAGCAGCAGCGGCGGAGAGACGGCAGCAGGAGAAGGTGCAGACTCGGCGGTGCCTCCGCCAGTTGCTGCTGCAGCAGCAGCAGCAGCAGCAGCAGCAGCGCCAGATGGCCCCTCCCCTGAGCTTCTGGTTGCCTCGCCCGCCCAGGTGGCGGTGGCCCTGGCTGATGAGCTGGACGCCAGCGGGCTGCCAGCTGGCGTGCTGCCGCAGGCGTATGGGCAGCAGGAGCCTGAGGCCAGCGTGTTTGGCGACTGCGACTGCTTCACGCCGCTGCGGGAGGCGCTGCCACAGCTGTGGGCGCTCTGGGAGCTGCTGCTGCTGGGGGAGCCGCTGATGGTGGTGGCGCCCACACCAGGTGTGTGTCCCTGCTGTGCACGCTTTGGTTTGCTCTCGTATGCTGCACTGCTCAGCTGGTGGCGCTGGTGGGAGAGCCGCTCATGGTGGTGGCACCCACATACCAGGTGTGAGGTGTGTGTGTTGTGCATACTTGCAGGCTGCGCTGCTTAGCAAATTGTTTGCTGCAGCACGTGCTACTGTTGTTGGGCCACACACCAGGGGCACGTTTCACAGGAAAGCTGCACAGCAGGCTACTCCTTCGGGCCGCCTGCCCTGGCAGCCCGCCCCCCAGCGCCCTGCTCCATGCCCCCGCCCCCCACCCCCGTCCTGCAGGCGCCTGCTCATCCACCGTTGCCGCCCTGCTGTCTCTGCTGGCACCCTTCCCTTACAGCCTGGACTGGCGGCCCTTCTTCACCATCCACGACGCTTCGTTTGCCCGCCTGGCCGCCGGGCAGCTGCCTACCGCCTCCAACGGCCTACCCATGCTGCTGGGCGTCACAAACCCGTACTTCGTCAAGGCAAGCGCTGGCCCCCTGGCTGCACCTCCTCCTCGGTGCTGCTGCCCCGGTTGCCGTGCAAGGAGGGCCCCTGGTGGTGTCTACCCCATTATTGCCTTGATGCGAGCGTGGCTTCTCCAGTCGGCGCCTGCCAGCTGGCTGTGCGGCAACTTGCTTGAACGGAAGTGGGCGGGGAGCCGAGTGTGCCTGACCCCCTGCCTGGCTGACACCGCCTTGACTCTTGCGGTTCACACTTTAGGAATCAATGTTGATTGTATACCAAGGTTGCGCGCCTGTCTCCCCCTCCCTGGCTGCAGGCCCTCCCCGACTGGCCCAACGTCCTGTCCACAGGGCACACAGCAGCCACGGTGCTGCCCTCCAGCAGCAGCGAGCACTTGGATGAGCTGGCAGCGGGCAGCAGCGAGGGCGGAGGCAGCAACGGCGGCAGCCTGCACGCCTCTGGGTCAGCAAACAGCGTGGGCAGCAGCAGCGGAGCTGGCGCCGGCCTGGCAGGCGGGCGCCTGGGCAGCGCGCCAGCGCCGCTGCCCGGCGGCGGAGTGAGCCGGTTGGGAGGCATGCTGCGGCGGCGGCCGGCCAGCCCTGCAGCGCTGCTTTCAGGGCCGCTGGACCACTGCTGGCTGGCATACAAGCCGCTCAGCCGGCCAGACAAGACGGTTCTTGAAAGGCTGGTGCAGCCGCAGCCCTCAGGTGGGATTGAAGGTGTAGTGTTTCGGGTGTGTGTTTGCTATTCGAGGGTGGGGTAGGGTTTGGCCTGAGCTAGCAATGCGAAGGGTGGCTGGTGGTTGAGCGACCGGTGCAGCGGCAGCCCTGAGGCGGGTGGTGCGATGCCAGGGTGGGCAGGGCCGTCGGTGGGCTGTTTCTGCGACGGTGGCCGTCGGTGGGCTGTTTCTGCGACGGTGGCACCTGTGGCACGTGGCACAGCACAGCATAGCACAGCGCAGCACATGGTGATTGTGCGGTTCAAAGGCAGGCAGGCAGGCTTGGGCTGTGCCTCCAAGAAGGCAGGGCAGGGTGTGGTGTGCGCAGCAGACAGCCCGGGCACACAGCAGCACCAAGGCGGTGCTCTGCCTTGTTGGCTGGCCAGCTGCGCTCTGTGGCCCCTGCCCACCTCTTTGGCTCCCACAGGCGCCTGCCCCCCCAACTGATGGGCCCCTGCTGCCTCCTTCCCACCCACCCCTGCCTGCCTGTGCAGACCCTGCAGACAAGTGGCGCCGCCTCGCAGCCGTCAACTCTGCCATGCTGCGCCGCCACTTCCAGCAGCTGACAAAAGCCCTGCTGGCGCCGCTGCTCCCCTACATCTCGCCCTGCCTGCCGCCGCCACCCTGCGACCAGCAGAGCAGCGACGTAAAGGGTGGGTGCGGCGGGTGGGTGGGTGGTCGGGTGCACTTGGGTGGGCAACTGGGTAAGTGTGAGGGTGGGCAGCTGGGCAGGCATGCCTGAGGGGTGCCTGTTCAGGTTAGTCCGCACCAGGCCATGTGATGCCCCGCACCGAGAGGGCATGGGCACATACTGCACTCCAGCGCACTCTGCCTGGCACCTCCCTGCCCCACCTGCCCGCCTGCCTGGCGCCCCCACTCGCCGCCCCGTGGCACCGACCTGCCCAGCCTAACCGCGCTGCCCCGCCTGACCTATTCACCCTGCCCCCTGCCAACGTGCAGCGGCCCCGCCGGAGCCGCCGCTGCTGCCGCGCCTGGATGCGGCAGCCCTCATGGCGCGCCTGTCCTCCAAGGACGCCCACCTCCCAGAGGTGCTGCTGCAGCGCTTTGGCGGCCACCGCGGCCTGCTCGCCTTCTACCAGCGCCTCCTCGGCTCCCCCAACCTCGTGGCCTTCATGCACCTGCGCCGCCTGGCGGCCAACGAGTGGCAGCGCCAGGAGTGGGCGAGCGCCGCAGCGGCAGCACCCCTGCAGGAGCTCTTGTCGGTGGAACACTTTTTCCGCCTCGAGCAGCGCCTGGCGGCTGCGCGGCAGCAGCTGGCCACTGCGGGCGGGGGTGGCAGCAGCAGCGGCAGCGGTGGTGGTGACAGCGGGCGGCGCACAAGTTCGGCGGAGGCGGAGGCGGCAGCGCTGGCTGAGCAGCTGCAGCAGCAGCTGCAGCTGGCGTTTGGCGACCTGCCAGAGGACCTGCAGACAGTGATACTGCAGACGCCCAGCCACGCGGCCATGCTGGAGCAGCGGCAGCCGGCAGGGTGACACACAGTCATGCCGGACAGTGCTGTCAAGGCAGGTGGCCGTTTCTTGTGTTCCATTTTACGTCGGCATTCATGATACTGTCGGCGCCTGCCCTTTGAGGCACTCCTCTGGTGTAAGCTGCCCTTCCCTGCTGCCTTTAACTTCTTCTGACTGTTCGCATTGATGTTGTTGGCACCTGGGGGGAGTGGTGCGACCAGGGGCTGGGTAAAAGACCAGGAATACCAATGATGGCTGCAGCTGCTGGCGGCTGCAGCTGACCTGCCAGCCAGCCAGATACTGCCCTGCCGGCCTTCAGTATGGGTCGTGCACTGGTTGGCAACAAAACAGGCACGCCACTGTGGACGGCCCTGCCTGTGATAGGCGTCATGGTGTATGGGATGGCATGAGGCCTGAACTGAGAATGCAGTCCCACCATACCATGACAAAACTTCCGCTTGAGCTGGCAGTGGCGCTCGCAAGATGAGCAGGCAAGGCAGGGCACAGCGACACGTCCATCGGCACGTCACCCTAAGTGCTGTTTGCTGTTTGTGCCACACGTGTTTACACACAATGCATTTCGTGCGCAGAGTGCTTCAGCTGACTGTGGCGGTGGTTCCGCTGAGCCGCTGCCGCTTGGCTGCTGGCTCCTCGCTGGCATCGCCGCCCGCAGCTGCCGCTCCTGTGCTGCCAGCCGCGTCCTCGCATCGTGCTGCTGCCTGCACTGCCAGCTTGCCCTCCTCAGCTGCCTGGCTGGCATCGCTGCTCTGGTCGCGCAATCGCTCTTCCTGCCTGCCGGCAAGAGGCGCAGGCCCGCTCGCAAGCTGATTGCTATATGCCTGCTCCTCCCTGGGTTGTGTCTTTTCCATCTCCTCCTCCTCTTCACTGCTGCTGCTGCTGCTGCTGCTGCTGCTGCTGCTCGTGCCTTGGCTGCTCCCTTCGGGCTCCTCCAAGCCACTCGCAGCCTTATCACCCGGCTCTCGCCGTGTTGCTGCTCCTGCCTCCTCTGCCTCCGCCTCCACCGCCTCTGTGGCGGTAACATATGGGTTGGCCTGCAGGGCAGCATCGAGGCAGAGCACAAAGCACCGAGTCACCAGCCAGCCAGCACAGCTGGCCGCACCGGCGCAGGTAGGCGTAGGCATGCACGCAGCCAGGGACCCTGCACCAGCACCGGCGGTGCACATCATTTTGTCACCCACCCTCCCAGTCCTGCTGCAAGTAATCCGCACCAGCTTGACTACACGCACAGCTGCGGGCGCAACCAACGGACCCACCTGAGGCCGTGGCGCTGCCTCAAACTGCACAAAGCGTGGCGCATCGTAGGCAGGTCCTGACAGCACCGCCACAGCGCCCAGGTTCGGGTACTGCGGCTGCCCAAACTGAGGGTACAGGGGCGCCGAAAAGACGGTGTACAGCTTGCCGTCTGGCAGGGCAGGGGGGCAGGGGGCGGTATGCATGGCAGGGCAGGGCAGGGCATACAGGTGAGGAGTGCTGCTGGCATGGGCGCATGCACGTGCCGCGAGGATGCATGCGAAAGTCGAGAGCGACTGGCGACAGGAGCACGGCACCGAAGTGCCGCTCACGAGTGCAGCCCAGCTGTTCCCAGCTGCCAGCGCTCCCGCCTGCCCGTGCCACAGCTGCCAGGCTACTCACAGGGGGTGTCATGGTCCAGCGCGTACCCCGCCAGCATGTCGGGCATTTCGGGGCGCAGCGTGCGCGCGTCCGGGCCTGCACGCACACAGCATGCATGAAAGCATTATTACAGGCGACAGAGCAACTTGGGGATCCAGGCAAAGGAGGGTTGCTGATGGCTGGCAGGCATTGCAGTCAGGCAGCAGCACGATGCATTGCACATTAGCATGCAACACACCTTCATGGCCCCGGAGGATGAGTCGCAGCCCGTTGTCCCGCAAGAAGGCCTGCGGGCACACGGCAGGCGCAGCAGGCACAGCATGCCAGCAATCCGTCAGCTTGGTGTGGGGCGGCTCCCCGCCACCTCAGCATCCGATACAGCAGCTTGTTGCCAGTCCAATGCAGCTTCCACTGCCCAGATGCAGCAGGCAGGCAGCCGGGCGAGCGGGCAGGCTTGTAGCGGGCAGTTGGCAGTCAGTCAAGCAGCGATGCGCACCACTCCAGCCAGGGGCACAAGCTGGCAGCGCACCTCGCACACGTCCGGCCCAAAGCGGATGCCCACGTCACCGGGGCGTGCCCCCAGCTCAATTCCCAGGCGGCTGCCTGGATCAGACCACAGGACATCTGCAGATGGCGCAGCGTGCAGGTACACACGTCAGGTCCCAGTAGCAGCAGTACCAGAAGCTGGCCAGCGGCCTTGCACAGCTGCCCCATGCAGCCATCCGCCGCCCTGCAGCTGCGTCGCCAAATCGCCGCAGCCGCCTGCTTGCACGCTGCCAACAACAACAACAACGGCCACCGCCCGCGCCCCGTCGCCCGCGGTGTCCCCTCCTGCATGCATGCCGCCAACACATGGCCTGCGCACGGGCACCCCACCCGCCTGCCCCCCGCCCGCTGCATCCCCTCCTGCTTGCCTGCAGCCAAGCGCTGGTCCTGCTTCCCCGGGTCAGGGTCGTCCCCCCCCTTTGAGGCCGCAGAAATGTCTGCTAGAGAGGCCACCGTCACCGCCGCCTGGTCTGCAGCAGGCGGCAGGCGAGTCAAGGCGGTACGGTGGCACAGCATCAGGCCATGCCAGGATGCTTGGCGACATCAGCATGCTGTGCATAAGGTGCTTTCAGAGTTGCAAAACAGGTACGTCCCAGCCAACTCCCTCTCCGCCTTGTGGCCGGCCCACCCACCCACCTGCCAGGGAGCTGCGACGGGTCGCTCGGCGGGGAGGGGCGCGAGGCAGGCCGCCGTGCAGCACCAGCGTGCTGCCAGCCACCACCGCTGCCAGCGGTAGGTGGGAGAACAGGCTGCGGCAGGCCGAGAAGACGGCCTGCACACCATGAAGGAGAGGGCGGGCACATGCATCGTGTACAGCAGGCACGCGGCAAGCATATTTCCAGGAAGGAAGGCAAGATGGCAGCATGATGTGGAGCGGCAGCAGCAGCCGTGAATGTGCAGCACAGCAGCAGTGGTGGCGTTGCCAGTTCCAGCAGCGGCACCAGGCAGCAACCCACCATGCCCTCGTTGGCAGGCCCATACTTGGCGAGCACTTCCGCACGGAAGCCTGCAGTCAAGCGACAGCGCGGGATGGGTAAAAAAGCATGCAGTGCATCGAGGCAGGAGACACTGGGGCACCGCTGCAGCCCTGCGCGTCTCGGAAGCCGCTACATGGGCCGGTACCGCGTGCGACAACCTGCGTTACGCGGTGCAGCACAACACAGGCCTGCAACCAGACTTCTCTCTCACACAGCTGCACCCCATTCCGCAGTACCCACGTCAGTCCCAGCAACACACGGTAGTCAAAAGCCACATTCGCAGCTTGCAGCAGGGCGTGCAGCAGGGCGTGCAGCGCACCGTAGACCCAGGAGCAGTACAGGCTCTCATGGTTGCCACGCACAAGGTACACACTTGCGGGTGCCGCCGCCTTGAGCGCGGCCAGCAGCACCAGCGTTTCCAGGCCCCAGGCGCCCCGGTCCACAAAGTCTCCATCAAAGACAAACAGGGTGGAGGGCGAGGGGAAGCCTGCACGGTCAAAGCTGCAGGCAGGCAGGCGGGGGCGGGCGCGGCAGGCGGGTGGGCGGGAACAAGAAGCAGTGCAACAGAAGGGCTAGATGCAAGCTGCCACACCTGCTTGCCACACCTGCTTGCATCTAAGAGCCGGCGGGGCAGCAGGCAGCCACTGGACAGATGCAGCGGCGGGCATACTGGCACCCAGCCCCTGGCTGGGCCGCACCCAGCAGGCTCACATGGTGAGCAGATCGTGGTACTGCCCATGCAGGTCTCCCACAACCACCACCTCGGACCCCTCTGGCGGGCGCACCTGCAGGCGAGGCAGCGCAGGGCGGGAGCAGCATGGGCAGGCAGCGAGGGGGCACAACTGTCTGCATGCATGCAAGGGCACAGCCGCGCCATCCTGTTGTGCTCCTGGCCACGTGAGGCATTGCCACAACTTTGAATAGATGAGGGAAGGCTTACGTGCACCAGGGTGGGCTCAGCTTTGAGCAGCTTCTCTGCCCGCCTGAGCAGCGCGACGCAGGTCGCAGCTGTCAGCGGCTGCGAGGAGGCAGGCGGCCGCCGAGTGGCAGCGTCCAGACCAGCAGCCAGCTCGGTGCAGAAGGGCAGGGTGAGGGTGGCTGGCACGTCCAGCAGGGCATGCGCCGCATCATCCGCGGCAGCCCTTTTCTCCATCGCTGCCTGGTTCTGCCGCCGCCGCTGCCGCCAGTCTCCCGCCAAACCGCACTGCTTGCGCGCAAGCTGCCCGACAACTCTCCAGCGGTGCACAAGCCTTCCGTCTGTATTGAGCGTCACAAAACAGCGTGAGCGGACCAGGCGCTGAATTGAGGGACGGCGCGACAGGTTTCCGAGAGTTGTGGGCAGCAGCAATGGCTTGTCGTGTTTGTTGGACTTCTCAGACTTTAAAATCGACGCTCAGACCACCGGGCCATTAGGGCAGATGCGCCGCTGAGCAAGTTTGTCGACTGCTTTCGTCGCTCATGCAGCTTTGTGGCCATCGGCTGTTCGGACGGTGTTGTTCTACTGCATTGACTCGAACAGTCATCCATGAATTGTACTTGTGAGACGCCAGACTTGGTCACCACCGGCGCCTCCGCTGCCTGGTGCCGCCGCCGCCGCCGCTGCTGCCTGCCGCGAGCCCAGCATTGCGCACAGCATCCCTTCGCGTTACCCTTCCCTCAGAGACGGCGAGCTGGACAGTGCGCAGCAGGCGGATGATGTGTGCGCGCTGCAGGCAGTCTACAGGGAGGATGCGGTGCAACTGTTAGATGCCCACAGCCTACGCTTTGCTGTCCCAGATGCCGACACCTCCCCCCACCTCGCCATGCACATCCACCTGCCCTCCACATACCCCAGCCAGCACCCGCCTGTCATGGAGCTGAGCTGCAACCTGCTGCCCGGGGATGTGCTGGCAGGCCTGGCGGTGCCTAGGTGGGGTGCCTGCCGAGGTGCCTGTTGAGATGCCGTGCGTGCCAGGGCTGATAGTGGGGTGGGGGAGGGGGGCAAAAGGTGGGGGGGAGCCGTCGTGCCTGCCCGCGTTGCTGGCCAATATTGCTAGTGCCCAGGCTCGACCCCAGGCAAAGCGTCCTGGTTCGGGCTATCACAAGGCGTTACTCAAGTTGGCTTGCCCCACAACACTAAGTCGCCGCTCTCGCACCATGACTGCAACATGTATGTAAAATCTCGCGCCGCTGCTCCCATCCATTGTTGCCACACGTCCGCAGAGTGTACCCCCGCCGTGCAAGGCAATGGGGCGTTACAGTACATAGGTTTGCCGTGGGAGCGTCGTGGGTTCAATCACAGGGTGGAGGTGCAGGGTATGCATGGCATGATGGGTGGGACGGGCCGGGAGCTATGAGAGCGGGGAGGTACTGAGTCGAGTAGGTGGGCGCAACGTTCTCCGGATTAAAAAAAAACACATTGGAAAAACATGTGTGGGAGGGGAATCCGCTGTCGGCAGCAATCATGGAGATGCACACAGTCACAAAATGCGCCATGGAAAGCGGTGGGGCGTGAGGGGGGTGCGTTGCGACAAAGGGTGCGACAAGGGTACGTGCAAGCGACAACTCCCGGCCATTGTCGAACTGCCGGCTGCGCAGAGGCTCCTTGCGACGGGGCGTGCCAGACAAGCCTCGCGGCCTCAAAGGCCGGTGCGAGGGTTGAGCGGCGTCAGGGTGAGCGCGCCGTTGACGCGCGCCGACGTGACGCGGCCCGTCAACGTCAGGTTGCCGCGCGTGCCGTCTTTGCGGCTTGTCATGCGCAGCGCCAGGGGCGAGTTGGGGATGCTGATGAAGCCGCGGTACACGTTGGTGCCGCCCGTGATGCGGGCAGTACCAACGTAAGTGACTGTGCGGTTGTTCACAACGACCCTAGCAGTTGCAGTGCCCACGATCTGGCCGGTGCGCGCCGAAATGACGATAGTGCCCTGCGCCTTGCCACGCACCGCCTTGGACCAGCTGACCTTGATGTTGCCGTTGCCAATGGGCACCCCCGTGACTCTGCCTTCGCCGCCAGCCAGGTTGGCGGCGAGGAGGTCAATGTCCCACTGGAAGCCGTGGATGGGGCCCAGCCTCACCGCCGTCACGACCAGCAGCTTGGCCTGCCGGGGGAGGGAGTGGGGCGGCAAGGCATGCGCCGGTCAGCAAAGGGACTTGGCAAGCTTCACTACTGGTGGGGGTGGGGGTGGGCCAGTGAGTGTGTGTGTGTGGTGTGTGGTGATGGTGGTGGGGGGGGGGGGGGGGGGCGAACACGGTGACCCTGGAGGCCGGCCGTGTGCCAATGAAGGGCGCTGCACCGCGCAAGCAAGCTTGGCATGCTGTTGGTGAGGCCGCCATGGTATAGCTGCATCATAAGCCGGAGCAGCTATAACGCTCACGGTCCCTCCTCCTTTCCTTTCCTTCCCATTCCCCTTCTGCCCTCTCAACCCATACCTTCAAGCGCCGCAGCTGCTTGCGCTCTTCGGGCGAGAGTTTGGCACCAGGGTAGGCCAGGTTGCGCACCTCAAGCGGGTCCCTCTTCAGTTGGTAGCACTCCTGCGAAGCAAGGGGGCGGGAGGTGAATGCGGTGTAAGGCGCCCTCACTAGCTCGGCAATCACGCTTGCGGGGGTCGCTCTTCGGGTAGTTGCACGCCTGATCAGCTCATGAGCGCTGCCGGGACTGAGCGCGTCCGTGCTTATGTTGCCATGCCTCACTCCCTCCAACACCCTGTGAACGCACCCATCCACCATGCACCCTACCCTCTGCACCCCTTCGCCGCTCGCGCACCCCACCACGCCCCTTGTGACTCGCTTGCCCCCGCACTCCCTACTTGTCACTCACCCACTCCACCGTGTTGCTGGCGTTGCGGGAGCCGTCGGGCGAGTAATACATGACGATCTTCCAGTCCTTCTCGCGCAGGCCACGGAGGAAGGCGGGGCCCGGGGGGTAGGGCGGCGTGTTCTGGCCGCTCTGGTAGTCGTTGTATGTGAACAACACGTAGTCTGCAACAAGGGGGTGGGGGAGGAGAAACCTGTGTTCGGGGCCGGGGCAAGGAAGGGGGGGGATGGGTGGTGGTGGTGGTGGTGTGTGTGTGTGTTGGGGGGGGGGCGGGCGGGCCAGGGCATGTAAGGGTGTTAACCAGTGTCGGCGTTTGCCCGCGACATCTGCCCGCAACATTTGCGTGCTTGCTTGTCTTGGGCGCAGGCACCTGATGCCACTTATGTGCGCCAAGCGCGAGTCGTTGTTGATGGATTGATTGGGAGGACCAGGCATGGGCCGTGGGTTTGGGATAGGGGTGAGTGCCAAGGCATGCAAGGCATCTTGTGAGAGGGCAGTCGAGCGGGCGCGCCAAAATCGCACCTTGCGGGGGCTTGGCAGTGTCGGACCTCAGGACCACCTCCGAGTAGTCCACGCCGTTGGTCTTGTAGGCACGGGGCACGCCCAACAACGATTGCAGGGTGGGCGCAAACTGCAGGCGTGCGGAGCGAAGGGGAAGGGGTGGCGAGGCGTGGGGACAATGGCACATAGGGCAAGGGAGGGGTGAGCGCATGTGCAAGTGGCCGGCGTTGGGAGGCGTGTCTAGCGCTTAGGTGATTCCTATGCGGTACGGCATGCACACGCCTCAGGCGCAAGCGCTGCAAATCCGTGACCCGGCGCGCCCGCTGCCCGAAGGTGGCGCTCACGTCGATGTGCGACACCAACGCGGCGCTCTGCTTGGGCTTGGGCCAGAGTTTGGGGTTTGAGAAGACGAGCGGGATCCTAGTGGCTTCCTCGTACCTGCGGGGCGATCATGCGCATGGCGATCACACAAACAAGAGGAGGCGGTAACATGGAGGGTCAACATTGAGAAGGAAGCATTGGGAAGCATGGAGGCGGTTGCGTGACAACTGGGGTTGGGGTTGGAGGGTGCGGCCCACGCGCACCCGCCTCGCCCCGCCATACGGTTGCACAACCGCGACGCTCCGGCTCCCCGTTGCACTTCTACCCACCCCGATCAACCCCTTGAACAACACAACAACGCACTCGGCACCGGTTCATTGGCAAGCTCATGCACACGCCAGCGCACCAGTAAGCACCGAGCGCACGCATGCATGCTGCTGCACAAACAGGTGGAACACAACACACCACAGGCACTGACTGACATGTTGAAGTTCTTCTGGATCATGGTGCCGTGCGACATGCCCATCTCGCCGTGGTCGGCTGTGCGCACAATGACAGTCTTGTCGATGAGGCCGGTGGCATCCAGGGTGTTGAGCAGGTTGACCTATGGGGGGCGCAAAAGCAACCCAAACGGGTGTTGGGTGTGGTGTGTTGGGGCAATCGTGTGTAAGTTGGGAGGCCAACGGCTTCCTCCCGCTCATGTTGCCTGCAAGGGAGCGAGCTGACCCAACTTCATCCACGGTGGAGGCGTTGCCTTGGGCGCACCACCCCACTTCTGCATCGATCCAGCCTGCTGTGCTTCCCCTGCTCCTTCTCCCCGCTTTCAACCCCCCGTTGTTCCATGGGTCTGTGTCGCACTTTGCTTGCAGAAATCAGAATGTAAACCCACAAAAGCAAAGCAACAACCCAGCCCACGCATGCCTCAGGCACCACTCAAATCTACAAGGTTGCGCCCACTTCCTGCCGCTGCCGCTGCCACCGCCGGCTCACCAGGTACGCGTCGCTTTGCTTGATGAGGTTTGCGTAGAAGTTGACGTAGGCGGTCTGCTGCTCCAGGGTCTGGGCGGGGCCTAGGCGGCCCACCACCAGATTGCGGTAAAACCGCTGCGCAAACGGCTTGTTATTCAGCGTCTCGTTGGCGGTAGCAGGGGGCTCGACGGGGCCGGCGAGTAGGGATTGGTCATAGCCCGAGGCGTTGAACTGCGACATGCGTGGCCACCGTGTGGGAGTTGGATCCGGTAGTGAGGGGGGCGGGAGAGAAGGAGACCAAGTGTTCGCCCGAGGGGCAAGATGGGGGACAGCGTTGAGGGCTCGGCAAGCTACCTGGCAGGGAGCGCCCCTTCACGGCTGTCGTGTTAAGCTTGCTTTCCAAACCCACAACACACACAACTGGCTGCCTGGCCATGGCGCCCGCCCCGCCGCCACCACGCGGCATGCTCCCCCACCCACCTACAAGCCAACACGGCTCACGCCTGACTGGGGTATAAGAGCACGTGCGGGGGTTGATGCTTTTTAGGGTTTTGTAGGGTTTTAAATCAAAACAATAACCAACCAAGGCGTGCTGACGCACCTGGCTGGGGTAGAAGAGCACGTCGTGGGGGTTAACGATGGAGACCACCAGGAACACCGGTTGCTTGGCAAACGGCAGCGACTCGCGGACGTACTGCAGCGCGCCCTCGTCGGCGGAGCAGGCGGCGCCCGTTGAGTTCATGATGCTGCGGGGGTAAGACAGGGGGCGAAGGCGGGGGCGGGTATGGGTGGGTGTGGTGGTGGTGGGTGGTGGTTGGGTGTGGGTGCACAAGCCGGCGCAGCGGCACGGAGGTGCAAAGTGAAAGAGAAAGTGGAATCGAGGGAGGACTCGCTACACCATACGTTTCGTCCCCTGCGGACCACTATGTGATCCCACGGGGCGACGCCAGGGTTGGTGCAACCGTGATCATTGATGTGTGCATGTGTATGCATGCTTGAGTGTTGAGCATTGAGCATGCAAAGCACACAAGCGCCGCAAGTCTGCTGGCTGGGGAGCCGCCGCGCACCGCAGGTCGTTGTTTCCCCCGCCCAACGGGTTGCCGCCGCCCTCGGGCAAGGATTGGTCGGCGCCAGCGTCGGGAGGGTTCCACCGTCCATAGCCGTAGGCGGCCAGGTCGGCCTGGGTGTACTCGCCGGAGGGGCTGCCGGGCTTGGTGAGGTGGAACTTTCCCTTGTACACCGTCTGGTAGCCTGCAAGGATGCGTGGGAAGGGAGGGCAACAGGCACATGACGTGGGGATGACAGGCATCACGAAAGGGGTCGTCAAAAAACGTGTGTGTGTTGGGCTAGCCCCGCCAAAACGTTGCGCAGCCTGCAACCGGGGAGGCAGGGGCAATGGATGCGCGCGTCGGCGCGGGCAGGCACCAGCCTTCCGCTTGCTATGGGAGAGCGCGTTTTGGTGGCACTGTGCGGCAAGGGTGCACACATGTGAAGGCCCGCGCAGCATGGCGGGTTGGACCAAGCCAACTGTGGCGATGTGCACGGACCCAACACCAGGTTAGGGGCAGGCAACACAAGGAGCGAGGAGTGCAGCTCGCCTGCCGCTTGCGCCATCTGTGCCAGGTTGGCGATGGTGTTGCGCGGCTCGCCCGGCTTGTTGCGGGGCTTGGGCATGGGGTTCTGGGGGTAGCGGTCACGTGGCATGTCGGTCTGCAGGAGGGAGCAGAGCATTACTGGAGAATTGAAACATATAGAACCAACGGGGTGGCAGATCGGGAGAGGTTGGCTCCACTGTTGGCTGCGTGCCCCGCAGTCAAGCCATCCGCAAATGCACAAACGTGGGCACGGCATGAACCTACAGAATCCCTGCCAATGATGAGGCGGCCCCCTCCAAACAAAAATATCAAACAAACACACGATGTGATTTGTGGCAAAACTGCACCCTATGCACCTTCAGCCCCGCCCTGACGCTCTGGCCCAGCATTCCCCACGCGTAGGCCCACCCGCCCACCTCCAGCGTGAAGTGGGTGCTGGTCTGCGAAGGCATGTAGCCCGACCACAGCGAGGCGCGCGCTGCGGAGCACATGCAGGAGCTGCGGGGGGGAGGGGGTGGGGGGACGGCAGGCCAGTTGACGGGGCCTTAACATGGCCGTACTCATGTTGTTGCGCCAGACAATGCCGGAGCAGCGCCAGATCAGCAAGTGCACACACGGAAAGCGCAGAGGGATGCAGGGATGCGCCGCTGGCACCACACCGCGCGCGTCTCCTCTCTTCGCGCTTGGTTCCACGGGCAGCCGGCCGGTGAGCAGGCAGTAGCAGGCCGGTAAGCAGGCAGTGGCGGGCATCGGCAGCCGTCTTCCCAGCCCCTCCCGTCCCATAGGCAGGTAGGGCGCGCACGTGGTGTAGGCGCGCGTGAACGACAGGCCGTTACGCTTGAGGCGCGTCAGCCCAGGCAGGTTGGCTTGCTCTGCAGGTGGGTGGGGCGGGGCAACACTGCGTTGGGCGGTTGACCGCATGGTCGTACGGTGCGGCGCTACGCGCTGCGGCGTGCCCGCAGGCTCCTGCCTGCCATCCCACATGCTGAGGATTACTAAAGCCATGGCATAGCTGTGAGGGCGGTTGTGAAAAAGCAAAAGGGTGCACAGCGCCTGCCAGGGCAAACGCAAGCAAACAGGAAGCGCGCCGGCCCCATCCCCCGCCGGTGCGCCTGACGCTAGACCGTGCAGTAACTCACCCCAGCCTGGCGGGAAGTGCTGGGTGTAGCGTTCCTGCAGGGGGGCAGGATGTGCAGGTTGTTGATCGCTTACACCGCAGAGGCAGGGTGGCTCAAGGGGTTGGTGGTGTTCTTTGTGGAAGTTGCGCAGGCAGGAGGGGGCGCAAGCAGCAGCAACAGGCAAACATGGGGCAAACGTGGGCGTAGGCGAGGCATGCGCACACCCAGATTGAGCAAGGCGTCCCCCTGCTTGCCTGATCGGTGACAAAGAGCAGCACATGCTTTCCCTTGAAGTCGGCGCGAGTCAGAGCTGCACACAGTGCAAAGTTGCGGGGTGGCGGCCGTTGGCGGCAGTGTGTGGCCGCTGCTTGCCGCAGCGGAAGCTGCCTGCCGACGGTGACGTTGCTGGGAGAAACTCAGCCCGGCGCTCCTTTGCGATCAGAACGTACCTGCAACGCCTGTGGCGAGCCCCAGGAGCCCCAGGAGGGCTATTAGCGCGACACCCCTCATCGTTCCAGGACAGCCAGGACCGCGACAGGTCGAAAACAGTCTCGGGACAGACGGTTCGCCGGGCCCCGCTTCGTCTCAGGTGCGAGTGATGGGATGAGCTGCCGGCGGCACCGCCGGTCGCAGGGGGCGGTGGAGCGGGTGGAGCGGTGGAGAGCGCGAAAGTTTGCCCGAGCTGGAGCGAGCGGCGCCGAGGGCTCTAGCGTCTCTTCAACCCTCTGCGAATCGCGCTGGAATGGGATCCTGACGGCATCCTGGGACGTCCGTGCTGGGCGTGCGCAGGGTGTCACGGCCAGGTGTCCCGGCCAGGCGACACGAAAGTGTCTGGCTCATTCCAGCCCCTCTGAGGCCAATTTGGCTTGTTATTTTGCATCCCCATGGTGTCAGGAGGCACGGGGGAAGCCGGGATGGGTGGCAAGTTGCATGCAAATTGGGCCACCAGCCTGCAAAGGTGCCGTAAACGGCGGCAGCTGCCATCAGCACTCGAGTGTGCCAGCCAGAAAGCTACCATCTTGCAGAATAGAGCCACCCAGTGTCATTCTAAGCTTGGTGAAAGTATTTGTAGGACCAGTGGGGCAGAGCCCCCACTGAGCCGAGCCGCCAGCCGCGTCACGTTGTTGATACCGCCCTGGGGCGGTCCCGCCCATACCAGCACCCCCCCTTCCCTACTCCTTGAATGGGGCCCGGTTCAATCCTGAAGTTTCTGTAAACCTTTTCTCAGGGTCACCGGATGGCAGGACTACGCAGGATCACCCCACAGATGTGACAGGAGAAGAAGAAGAGGGGAAACAAATGCTCTTTTGCTCCCTCACTTCCATGTCCCAATCCCGCGCCCGGGATCCCCCAGTTCTACGGCATCTACCTTTTGACACTGACTCTTGCCATCACAACCTCCACGCCCTCACCCCCTTCCTTGGCATCACCTATAGTGCAATTGGGAGCTGGCAGAATTTCCCCCGTTACCACCCGCCTGTATGATAAACATGGGTCTTACACGAGCAATTAAGTGGCCTGACGCGCCTGGCGACGCACGGCGGGGGCCGCCGGCACAGTATCAAGTGATTGACCTGTGCACCTCGCAGAAGATTCGTTGCGGGTGGCATACTCACAGAGGTGAGGCTGCTTACGTACACCAGTGTGGGCTCAGCATTGAGCAGCTTCTCAGCCTCCCTGAGCATCGCTGCTTGTTCGCCGCCGACGCTAGGGCTGCCGCCAGCGCTGCCGCCAGTCTCCCGCCGAACCGCACAGCAATGGCTTTTCGTGTTTTTTTGGAGGTCTCAGACTTTAAATTGGACGCTCTCAAGCTCAGATCACCGGGCCATTAGGGCAGACGCGCCGGCAGAGCAGGTTGTTGCAGGCACCTGCTCTTGGCCCATGCAGCTTTGTGGCCATCGGCTGTTCGGACGGTGTTGTTATGCAGCATTGACACGAGTATTCATTGTGTACTTGCGGTGAAGCGAAACTTGCTCGGGCGCAAACAGGGAGCAGCATGGACGCAGGTGTGGCCTGTTGGATTGCCTTCTGACGCTGCGGATAGTTCAATTTCGTAGCGGCATGTGCCCTTGCCCTCAATGCAATGAGCCCACCGCCGCCGCTGCCTGCCGCCGCCGCCGCCGCCGCCGCTGCTGCCTGCCGCGAGCCCAGCATTGCGCACAGCATCCCTTCGCGTTACCCTTCCCTCAGAGGACGGCGAGCTGGACAGTGCGCAGCAGGCGGACGAGCTGTGCGCGCTGCAGGCAATCTACGGGGAGGAGGCGGTGCAGATGCTGGATGCCCACAGCCTGCGCTTTGCTGTCCCAGATGCCGACACCTCCCCCCACGTCGTCATGCACATCCACCTGCCCGCCACATACCCCAGCCAGCACCCGCCTGTCATGGAGCTGAGCTGCAATTTGCTGCCCGGAGATGTGCTGGCAGGGCTGGCGGGCGAGCTGGAAGCCCTGTTTGTGCCAGGTAGGTGGGGTGCCTGCCGAGGCGCCGCCAGCCCCAGGGGGTGGTGAGGTGGTGCCTGGCGCCCCGTCTGCGTGCGTGCATATGCACATCTTGCCCGCCTGCCTCCCACTTACAGCCCTGGTGCCACGCAGCTGCCTGCGTGCCCTTTTGCTCCCCGCGTGCCGTCTTCCGCTTGAAGATTCACTCCTGGATTGATGGATTGCTGTACTGCTGCAGGAGAGGTGGTGCTCTGGAACTGGATAGAGCACCTGCGGGAGCGGTGGGGCAGTCTGGCACCGCCGCAGCAGCCCGAGGCGGTAGCAGGCGACGCCGACGCAGCCGCTGCCTGCAGCCGGGCAGGCACAGATGAAGCGTTGGCAGCAGAACTGCAGGCAGCAGAGTTGCTGGCGGAGGCCGGCGGCGGCGGCGGGGGAGGGCAGCAGGCGCAGCGGCAGCAGAGGGGTGCCAGCTCAGCAGTGGATGAGGAGCTGGAAAGAGCAGTGGCGGAGGTTGTGGGCAGCGTGGTGCATGGGGAGCCGTTTACAGAGAAGCGCTCCACATTCCAGGTGTGCTTGAGGGGGAGATTGTGTGTGCATGCCTCAGGTGCAGCAGTGCACATCAATGCGCTGTGCTGTGTAGTGGACGGCACGCATGTGTGCATGAGCATCCGCACATTGTGTCTGGCCTGTCACTGTGTGATCCGGCGGCAGGAGAGCAGGCGGTGGAATGCAGGCTAGTGGAGCAGGTGCTCGCGGCTGTGGCCCCTCCTTACCGCAGCACGTCTTGCCACCTCCCCGCCTGCGCAGGCGCACCTGGTGCCCGCCACAAGCATGCGGCATGTGGAAGCACTCATGGAGCTGCTGCTGCAGGTGATGCCGGGAGGGTTACAGAATGCAGCCACCGGCCAGAGCTCTTGCGCTCGCTGCTGCTGCTCCTGCATTCAGCGGGAAGCTACCAGCGTCGGGTGGTGCCCGCACACACAGGAGTGCCTGGCGGGCGGCCCGCTAAGCCCTGCATCTTGGTATCCTCCGCAAGCCTGGCAAGGCAGTCCGCTCCCAGGACACCTGGCCGGCCCCGCCTGGCCTGCACTGAGCTGCCCTGGCGCCCGCTGCCGCGCCACCATCCCTCCCACAACCCCGCGCTGAGCTGCCCCGGCGCCCGCTGCCGCGCCACCACCTCTCCCACTGAGGCCCCCCACCTCCCCACTGCTGCGTCCCTCCCCGCCTGCAGAACAACAAGATCCGGGCTGCCACCCACAACATCATGGCGTACCGAATAGAGCAGGCCGACAAGGCAACCTTCCTGCAGGTGCGGACGGACTGGTGTGGCTGGGATACAGCTGCGGGTGGGGCATTGTTGGGAAGCTGCAGGTGGTTGGGAAGAAGTTTTAGATGGGCTGTGGTTGGGAGCAAGCATGCGAGAGTTGTGAATGTGTTAGGACGGATGGGAGGGCTAGGCGTGACGTGGGTCAGCTGTTGCTGGGCTGTTCCGCAGACTGGCCATGCAGGGTACAACTGTGCAGGCAGCCGGCACAAGCCCACACAACCTGGCACCACTCTTCCTCTCTCATGCTCATTCCAGGCTATTGAATCGCAGCTTTGTCTGCCCCCTCAAGTGCAGGATTACGATGACGATGGGGAAGCGGCTGCGGGGGGCCGCCTGCTGCACCTCCTGCAAATGGTGGACGCCCGCAACGTGTGCGTGGTAGTCAGCAGATGGTAAGCGTTTGCTGACGCAGCTTTACCGCCAGGTCAGCCCAATGGAACCAGCTCTGCCGGGGTGGGTGGCATCACCCCGCTGTGTGGTCGCCAGCAGATGGCGAGCCTCGCTGCAAAGTGTGCGCCCTTCTGCATGCTTGTCTCATGCCCCAGTTACTTGCCCTCCTCTGCCACCTCTGCCACCCCGGCTTGCCCTCCTCTCAGTCAGCGTGCGCACCCCCACCCCTGTGCCCTTTCGCCCCTCCTCCTCACAGGTATGGCGGCATCCTGCTGGGCCCGGCCCGGTTCACCCACATCAACAATGCGGCCCGGGAGCTGCTGGATGCATGCGGGTACATCGCCAGCAAGGAGGGCGGCAGCGGCAGCAAGGGCGGCAGCAAGGGCAAGAAGCGGTAGCTGCGCAGCCGCAGCAGGGTGTGGCACAGGCTGCAAGCAGCACGGCGCAGCAGCAGGTGCGGCACAGTAGCAGCCAGCGGCGCGTCATTCGCAGCCGGCGCAGCAGCAGTGCCTTTGGACCCTCTCCGCGTGCCCCCCACTGGGTAGCATTTGCAGACTGGATCTCGCACACCAGATGCATAGGGTTGTGGCAGTTCTTACAGGCAGTGGCGTGCGTGTCTTTGTGGGTGGATTCATTAGGCGCAGGCACCAGGCAGGCAGGCAGGCAGGTTGGCATTTGGTTCGCTGGACTCAAAATTGACACATTGACATTCGTACTCAAGGAGGCATTCCCTTTGTGTGCGTTTCTACATCTGTTTCATTCGTAGGCTTCATGCGTAGGGGCGCTCTGATGTAACGGTAACCGCTCACAGCACGCTGGGCCCTTCCCGAGGCGAGTGAGCTCACAGCCGCTTGTAAACGGCACACAGGCGCGGAGGCTGGAAAATCTTGGCCTGCCGGCGGGCAGCGGGAGAGGCGGGATGCAGTTGGGAGACAGCGGGGGCAAGGAAGCAGGTCGGTAGCGGCAGGGGAGGCAAATGGAAGCCGGCAGGCAGGCAGGCAGGCAGGCAGGCAGGCAGGGACCCAGGCTTGCTGCCCGCCTTCTCTGTACCGCCGTGCACCCTCCCACCGCTGTGACCCACACAGCACACCACAGCTACTTTTCTCCCACCTGGAACATGAAGACGGGCGGCACATTGATGAACTGGAACTCCTCGGGCTTGCCATAGTACTCTTCCTCCACCTCTTTAGGCATCCCCTTGGTCGCGCCGGGCGTCCAGGGGCTGCAGGGCAGGGGCAGGGGGTGGGTTGACAGAGCCGGTACAGTCAGCACGGGCAGCATGCGGAGAGGTCGCCATTGCTGTCCACAGGTGGCCTTCCCGAGGCAGCTGGAGCAGCCAGCGCGGCCAGCACACCTTGCTGCCTCTGCGGGAGGGCTGCCCTCTCCCTGCCGCCAGCGCACAGCGCTGCCCCTGCCCCTTTAGGACCCGCGGTGCTGCCCTCTGTCTGTACCTCCCCTGATTGGGTCCCCAACTAGATAACACACAGCCCTGCCATCGCCCTGTGTCCCTCTTGTGCCCCCCGTACCGTGGCTGGAAGAGCACGCCAGTGAACGCCACCTGCGTGTCCTCCGGCAGCTTGCAGTCGCGCACCACCTGCAAGGGACAAGCATGGGGCAGGACACGGAGGACAGGGGGCTTGCGTTTACTCGCAAGACAGGGGCTCGAGTTTACAATTCAAGAAGAGGGACCCATGTGGTGGGGTGGGCGATGAGCTGTTGCCGCCCGCCCGCCCCTCGCCCAGCCTGCAGCGCTCGTCACTCAACCTCTGGCGCCCGCCTGCCCCGCTCCCAGCCTGCGGCGCATCCCCGTACCTGCTGGCAGAACAGGTCGCTGTACAACAGCTCGTTTAGTATCTCGCTCTGCTCGGGGGCCAGCTCGAAGGAGGCGTCAAAAGACTCGACGGCGCGTATCGCTGCCGCCACAGGCGCGCCGCGCTGGCGGGGTGGCTGCCGCTGGGCCAGCGTGCTGCTCTGTCGGCAGGGCTGCGTTCTGGGATGCACATGGCGAGCACCCGCCGCGTATCTGCTTGCTTGGAGGCCGCAGAGAGGGCCTGCAGACGGCCTGCGAGCTGCGGCGACTTGCAGCGACATCATACCAGCTGCTGCAGTGGCTTCACGTAACTTCAGAGATGTTGTTCGGCGTGCAGATGCTGGTGGAACGCCTGTTCCTCTTGATCTGCGCTCACCCCACCACGCTGGCAACTCACGCAAAGTACAGCGCCGGCTGCGGCGCAATTGGGGTAGTTGCGATACATGCACCATCGGCAACATTGCTGATCACAGCAAAGGTGTCCCAACCAAGCAGGCCACACATGCCGACCGATCAGTCAACAGCAAGGTGTATGCAGCAGCTGGAGGAGAAGGGGTTTGCAGTGCTGGAGGGCTTCCTCACAGCAGACCAACTGAGCGAGCTGCGCTTGGTAAGGTTTTGGCGGCGGCAGCCGACCCCAGGGGCAGTGCTGCCCGCCGCGCCGGCTCGTCACCGTCCACTCCCCTTTGGTCCCGTGCCGACGTCAGGACACTGCATTGTCCCACCCTGCCTCCACAGGAAGCAGACACGCTGTACGAGATGGCGCAGGAGGGCCAGCTCTTGCGCCCATCTACCTCTGCCACCGCTGCTGGCACCGCCGCCGGCGCCTGTGCCCGTCCACGCTGGGGCCGGGAGGCACTCTCTTCGTGCATCTACGAGACGATTCCCAGCCACAGCTGCACCCCAGAAGTGCGCACCGACCCCACAGCCTACCGCACGCACCGCTGCCGCTGGCCTCTGCGCCCTGCCGTGTGGCGGCTGTTGTTTGAGTCCCAGCTAGCGCGGCTTGTGGCGGCTGTGCTGGGCCCTCAAGCTGTGCTGTTCAACGACCAGGTGGGGGCAGGCGTTGGTGCGACAGCAGGGAGTCGGGTGCACGATTTGACCCGCGCAGGCATCTGCATGCCGACTAGTATTGTGCGCCCTTGACGGGCTGCTTGCACACTGTGACAGCACGTGCTCGCTCCTCTTCCAACCCTCGCACACCGCCGTGGGTTGTTTTGCACCGCACCGCCCCACCCCGCCCTGCCCCCTGCGTGCTGCAGTACATCATCAAGGAGCCATCTGGCGACTGTACCGCACCCGCCACCGCCTTTGCCTGGCACCGAGACTCAGACTGGTGCCGCTCACGGGAGGCGGGCTATGCACCCTACATCTCAGGTACGGGTGCTGTGCTGTGCTGTGCCATGCCGTGCCATGCCGTGGCTTATCAAAACGTGCATCCTGCCCTGCCGGGCCGGGCCAGGCGTGCTGTTCGGGGTCGGACCGAGTCGGGTTGCAGCCAGCATGCACAGCAGCACCACCAACTGCCTACCTGCCAGCATCTCTGCGCCAGGAGCGCTGCCCCGGCTTTTGCTGGCTGTGGCCCCTTCAACCCTGGCCTCCTGCTTGCAGTGTGGTGCGCTCTTGATGACATGACATCTGAGAATGGCTGCTTGATGGTGCATCCAGGCAGCCACCGGGCAGGCCCGGCATGCCCGCAGGAGCAGCCAGCAGATGGGCTAGCGGAGCAGCCAGAGCAGCAGACGGCACAGGAGCAGCAGCAAGCGCAGCAGCCCGGGCAGCGATGTCAGGAAGAAGAAACGGCACAGCAGCAAGAGCGGGCACTGCTGCAACAGCAGCAGCAGCAGCAGCAGCAGCGGCGGCAGCAGCAGGTTCGTTCGAAGAACTTGTTAGCAAGTGGGCGGCCCTCACCGCTGTTACCGCTGGAGGTGCCTGCCGGCACGGCCATCGTTACCAGCGACAGGCTGCTGCATGCCAGCGGTCCGAACCGCAGCCAGCACCTGCGGCGCGCATGGATGCCCCAATTTAGCGCTGTGCCACTGAGGTGGCGCGCAGGAGGCGCCCCAGTGTCCCTGGCCATCCCCGCCAGCGGTGACTGAGAGGGGCACGAACCAACGTGCGGGCAGCGTTTCCTGGGTTCATTGGCGCCCTGCAACTGTTTAAGGTTGTAAGAAGCTAGAAGCTGTGCTGGGCCAGAGGAACCGCGTGTTTGACTGCAAGGGAGGCACCCGGGAGCTGCAGGGAAGGTGCATGCCATAAACGCGGAGGGCCCCGTCAGCGGGCGTGCTGCGTGCGCTGCCACATCCACACTGGGCCGCGGCCCGCGTGCCGTCCTGTGCTTTCGTAGCCCTGCCAACGCCCTGGTCTGTCTGCCTACCAACTCACAAACGTCTGAAGACTGCCACCGCTTCGTGCCGCGTAACCCTCGCCGCTGATTCAGGCGCCATGGCGACGTCCGCCAAGCTCGCTGCCCACCAGCATGGCAAATCCCGCGTGCGGCTGGCGCGGGTGTGGCGGCAGGGCAACGGTGAGTTGTAGAGGGAGGGCAGAGCTTCCCGCCAGTCGCGCGCCCAGCCCTGGCGGCCCCTGCCCCCACTCCTCAGCTGCTGGCCGTACCGCACCCAGCTCGGCCTGACTCAATGGACCGGGCCCTGCTTGGTCCTGTGCAACTTTCATTTCTTCTCCAATTGTATCTCTAGACAGAAGCAGCGCCGCCTGCGCTGCACGCGTGTCCGCACACGCGCACTCCAATGCGCATGTGTCTGCTCCCGCCGGCGTTCGCATGCCGCGCACCGCACCCGCCCGCCCATGCATTCCTTTCTGTTCCTACCTGCAGTGCACCACTTTGTGGAGATGAACGTGTTCATCATGCTGGAGAGCGACATGGAGCACGCTTTCCTCACGGACTCCAATGCCGGCATGACCGCAACAGACACCCAGAAGAACGCGGTGTATTATGTGGCCAAGCAGGTGGGTGCTGCTCTGTAACTGAAGACGCGGACGCACACATGAGGTGTGTGGTTTGTGCTTGGAGCAGCCTGACGTTGGATAGACTTGCCGAAGAGTGCGGTCGGGTCTGTGACAGGCAGCATGGCGAGAAAGCGGGCCAAGGGGCTTGCCCTGGTGGCACCCACGTGCGCCCCGCACCCTGCACCGCTCCACCGCTCCCCTGCTCCCACTCTGCTCATGCCGCTCTCTTCCCCTTCCTCCTCAACCCCATCCTTCCTCCGGCCATTGCTGGCCCTGGCTGTGCCCTTGCTCATCCCTCGCCTCTGCCCTCACCCTCCCCGTCCCTTCACTCCCGCCGCGCCCTTGCCCCGCGCAGTTCAACTCCCCCTGCTCCCCCGAGGAGTATGGGCTGGCGCTGGCGCAGCACTTTGTGAGGGAGTACCCCTCCACCGTGTGGAAGGCCAAGGTCCTGGGTGAGTGGACTTCAAGTCGAGCGCCTGCACGCGTGTGCCTGCCTGCCTGGCGTGCGTGCTGCGCTCCACAGCACGTGCCCCCAAAGAGCGCGCCGCTGGCAAGCTGCCGAGCCGGGCAGCGGGTGCCCTGGCCGCATGCATGAGCGCGCAAGCTGAGTCATATTGTGCGGCCGCCGTGCCGGGCGCCACGCCACGTCAGCGCGACGCTTCCGTGCTGTCCATGCTGCGCTTGCTGGCCAAACATGCTGAACACGCTCCTCTCTTCCTCGCTGCGCTGCCCGCGCCAGCGCGCCGCGCGCGCCGCCGCCGCCGCCACCCGCAGAGCGCGCCACCCCACCGCATCGCACCCAGCGCTGTGTGATGCACGCTTGACGCATCATCGCTACCGTAATGACGTTGAAATTCCACAGTGGAGATGATGCCCTGGAAGCGCCTGGACGTGGGCGGGCAGCCGCACGAGCATGGCTACATGATGCAGGGCACTGAGGTGAGAGGGGAGGCGCGCAGCCTGGTGCAGCCTGCCTCCTCATTGTGCATGCTGCGCACCTGGGCACCTGCACGCCCGCGTGTCCTCCCCTGCCGCGTGCGTCCCTCCTGCTGCCCCGGGCCATTTTTTTTTCTGTGTCCTCCCTCCCTTCGCCTTCCCCTCACCCTCCCCGCACCCGCACCGCACCCGCACCGCACCCGCACCCTACGCATTGCACGCTGCCCTCCCTTTCTCACACGTGCCACCGTCCCCTCGTTGCCCTCCCCTCTCCGTGCCCTCCCCCCACAGATCCGCACCGCCTACGTGACGTACGACAGCAAGGGGCACGCCGAGATCACGGCAGGGCTCAAGGACATGAAGGTGCGCTACGGCATGATTTAGCACCCATCAAAACGTCATACCTGCTGGGACGCCCGCGCGCCTCGAACCTCCTCTGAGGGCTTTGTCTGCTTGAACCTGGCCCATGGTTGGAAGGAATCAGCACCCTCCACTGGGCCTGCGGGGCTATTTTCCGCCCCAACGCCTCTTTTGTGCCAAGCGCCATTGAAAAACGCCGCCGCCGCCGCTGCTATCCCACCCTTGTGCGTCTCTGCCTCCTTCTCACGTATGCGTGTGGGTGTCTCTCTCTCTCTCGTGACTCTGCAGGTGCTGAAGACGACGCAGAGCGGCTACTCTGGCTTCCTCCATGACAAGTTCACCACCCTGCCCGACGTGCCCGACCGCATCGTCGCCACCTCGGTCACCGCCACCTGGAAGTGAGCCGCCGCCACGCTGCGGCATGCTGCGACCCCATGCCTTGGCACGCTGGGATGCCCTGCCTCCACTCTTCAGCGCACACCCCACCACATTCCACCCGCACTCTGTGCACCAACCTGCACCGCATCACTCCACGCGAGCCCCCCTCACTGCACTGCCGCTCCATCCCTGACCTTCCTTTCCCTGCGCCCCCTGATCCCCCATGCAGGTACTCCCGCCCGCCGCCCTCCTACGACCAGGCCTACGCCGCCGTCAAGGGCGCCTTTGCCGCCGCCTTCTACGGCCCCCCCAAGGGCGGCGTGTTCAGCCCCAGCGTGCAGTACACGCTCTTCCGCATGGGGCAGGGCGCCATTGCCAGGTGAGCACCGCCTTCCCCACTTCCTCAGGCCAGCCTCGAGCTTCCCTGGGTGGGCTCGTATCTGGTCAGCCCCAGCGTGCAGGACATGCTCTCGTGTTCTCCATCCCCACAGCGTGCAGAGGTTTTCGGCTTGTTTCCCAGAATTGCTCAGCATGCCAGCCTCAACATGCATGCACTTCATGCCCGTCGCCCCATCACCTTCCTGACGCTGCCTTTGCCTCCCTTCTTCCTTCCAACACTGCCCCCCTTACCCTGCCTTTGCCTCCCTCCTTCCTCTCTGCAGCGTACCCGAGGTGGAGAGCGTGTTTATGAACATGCCCAACCTGCACTTCATCCCCGTGGCCCCCGTCACCTCCACCTTCAACCACGACGTGTACGTGTCCACCTCGGAGCCGCACGGCAACATTGAGGCGGTGGTGACCCGCGGGCAGGCGCAGCCGCACTGCAAGCTGTGAGGGCGAGCGGCCTCGGAGCTTCTCGCCTGCTCGGCTGCGGCTGATGGCACGGCTGCCAGCTTGTGATGGTTCCCTGCACTGTTGTGCAGCTGCTGCCAGCTGCGGATGTGCACGTTGGCGGCATGCGCACTGACGTGGGCTTGCCCGCCGCCCAGCGCCCACTGCTGCTCACAAACTGCAGATTGCATGTACCCGCTTAGCGCGGCACCCAACCCAAAACGCGACGCCATGTTCCTTGATGCACTTCACCCTCCTATCTCTTGCTTTCGCCGTGTGCCATCACATGCCAGCTGTGTCTGTTTTCGGCATCTGAACCATTTTTTCCAGCGCCACCCTCGCTGGCCCAGCGGACGCCAGCACCGGCCCACACCGCTCAGCCATTAGCCTCTGCCCGCTTTCTTTGTTCCTGCCACTTGAGTGTGAGACCTGCGTAGTGATATGAGCTATACTGTAACACCAGCTAGAGACAGGCAAGGCCCAACTGTAGTGCCATTGTTTGGTGTGCCCCAACCTTCCTCGCCGGTGGCGCCAGCCTGGCGGGCCACACGCCTGAAACTGTCCTGATTCCTGGCTCTGCGGCTGTCTGCTCCCTCACTTAAATTCCGCTTCAGCCAGCTAGCTTTTGGAAAGGCCTTACCAGCTCACAGAGAAGCGTCGCGCGGGTCGCTAGGCACTGACCGGCTTGAGCAGGCCAAGGGGCCAGTATGTGGAGCATCTGGTCATGGTGAGAGCTCGATCACGCGTTTTGGGACAGCGAAGCAGCCAGGGGCGCAAGCGTCTGCCCCGCGGCATCCACGGCATTTGCCTGCCCCCCGCGGTGGCCAGCGCTGGGCGCTGGGCACAATACCCTAGTGCACCCACAGCCAGTCAACTCCGGGCGGGTGATCGCGGCACCTGCACCCGCCCTGTGTTCAAGCCACACTGCGCCCACCCCCTGTGCCTCGTGCAGGTTCCAGGGCATACTGAACTCGCTTGGACTGGGTGAGGCGCCAGCCTGGGTCTGCCGCGCCTGCAGCTTCGTGGGGCTGCCAGCTGCTGCCGCCTCGCCCGCCGCTGCCGCCAGTCCTGCCCCCCCGCCTGGCTTCACCGTGCTCGCTTGTGTCTGCTATCTGCAGCGAATAAGAATGCCAAGATTTTGTTCCTGGGGCTGGACAATGCGGGCAAGACGACGCTGATGCACATGCTGAAGGACGAGCGGCTTGCGCAGCACCAGCCCACGCAGTACCCCACGTCAGAGGTTTGTGGGTGCTCCCTGCCGGGGGGCAGGGCACAGTGGGGCGGAGAGGCTGCAGGGGCCCTCGGCATGGGTTAATGTTGCACATGCCGCGGGGGGCAGCATGCTGCGGCAGGCTCCCATTGGAGCGGAGGGCAGGCACGTCGTAGCTGGACGGTACACTGCATCCAGCTGCCGGCAGCCACCACTGGGCAGCCTGCTTGACTGCTCGCCGCAGTCAATGCCTGACCGGCCCCCGATTCGGCCACGGCCTGCTCTTCAACCTGCAGCCGTTTGCCTGCTCACATGTCTACCTGACACGCTGTGGCTTTGCCGCAAGTTACAAAACTCAGCAACCAACCACGCCGCTACACGCCCGCCTGCAGGAGCTGCAAATGGCTGGCATCAACTTCAAGGCGTTTGACTTGGGGGGCCACGAGATTGCGCGGCGCGTGTGGAAGGACTACTACGCAAAGGTAACGGTGGTGGGCAGGGGCTGGAGGGCTCGTGGGGCCTGCTGGGTGCGCGCGTATGTGGTGTGGGGATGGACCAAGGGGGCCTGAAAAAGGCAGGCCAGGCGGATTTAGTGATGGCGGCGGCGGCAGCAGCAGCAGCAGCAGCAGCAGCATGACAGCAGCGGAGAGAAAGCTGCGGAGGAGGAGGAGCAACAGCAGCAGCGGCAGCAGCGGTGGAGCAGGGAAGGGGCAGAGATGGCAGGGGAAGGGTGGGGATCAGCAGCAGCAGCAGCAGCAGCGAAATGGACTGTTGGCACTGCAGGTGGACGCCACTGTGCTCATGTGCACATAGTCACCAGTAGACCACATATGATCTTACCCTGCACCGCAACTTTAGAACCGCACACCTTTGAACCGCCCCGCAATTGGACGCCATTGTGTTCCTTGTGGGACGCGGCCGAGCACCTCAGCTTATGTTGCTAGCCTTACACTGCACCCTGGTCGACCCGTGCGCACTGCAGGTGGACGCCATTGTGTTCCTGGTTGACGCGGCCGACCGCGAGCGCTTCACGGAGAGCAAGAAGGAGCTGGACTCGCTGCTGGGGGACGATGGCCTCTCGGATGTGCCCTTCCTCGTGCTGGGGAACAAGATTGACATCCCCTCTGCCGCCTCGGGTGGGTGGGCGCCGCCAGAGGGCTGCGGAACCCGAGTAGGGTAGAAAGGAAGGGTTACCCTGGCAAGTTGTTTACTTGTCTCTGTATCTGATGCCTCTGGGAGGCCGGCTGGTAGCTGCTGCTGCTGGGGGGCTAGAAACTTGGGGGCTGGGGGGCGCGGTGCCTCGACATTGGCTTCCCGTCCGGCGCTTGGGGCACGACGCAATGTTTAGGCTGGAAGTGGGGCTGGTCACACCTACTGCACAGGTCTGCAGCGGACTGGTGGGTGGGCGGGGCTGCCAGCATTCACCTTGCCCCCACCTCACACCGTACTGCAACCCCACCCCACCGCCGCCACACTCATGCCCACACATTCACCGTACATCATTCCCGCCGACCCTGCAGAGGACGAGCTGCGCTATGCGCTGGGCCTGGCCAACGCGACGACGGGCAAGGGCAAGGTGGGTGGGGGGTGCGGGCACCTGGGCTGGGCACTCTCAGATCCTTTCTAGACTTTCCAGGCTGCCGGCGGTTGGTTGGCTTGTGGGCTGCTGCCTTGCACAGCCTGGTGCCAATGTGCCTTGCAACTAGCAGGCTGCACATGCCTGTGTATCAAGAAGACGCTCTGGCGTCCCTACCAAACCACCCCTCGAAATGCCTGCTTGCTTGCAGGTCGACCTGAAGGACAGCGGCATCCGCCCAGTGGAGATCTTCATGTGCTCCGTCGTGCGGCGCATGGGATACGGGGAGGGCTTCCGGTGAGGCACAGGCTGCTGCAGTGGCGTGCTGTGCACTGGAGTGCCTGCAGGGGTGGCTGCAGTGGCGTGCCTGCCGTGCAGTGCTCGCAGGGGTTGCTGCAGCGGTGCTCTTTCAGGCTTGCAGCCGCATCCGTATCAGGATGTCAGCTCTGTGGCATGCGGGCGGTGCCCAGGCGCTTGCGCAGCGGGCCAGTGCAGCACAACGTAGCCTCCCAAGAGGGGGCCGGCTGGTGGAGTCGGCACACTTGTGCCCTCCGACACTCACCCTCCCCCCCCCCCCCCCCCCCCCCCCCCCCCCCCCCCCCCCCCCCCCCCCCCCCCCCCCCCCCCCCCCCCTCCCCCCCC